>BSBN01001877.1:0-216487 GCA_027924645.1 Cunninghamia lanceolata
AGCGCTTGCGTTTTGTGCATTCACATAACGCACTCACGTTATAACGCAACTTGCGTTATGTGAATGCACAAAACGTGAGTGCATTATACGCACTCATGTTATGCATTGCCTTGGTTATTTTCCAAGCCTAAGGCTTGGATTTGTCTTGGGCTTCCAACCCAAAGTCTTGGACTGTGTTTAGGATGTCCAAAAGATGTGTTTTTCTAGATTGTAGCAAAAACCACATAATTCTGGAGCATGCTCCCCTTCAGGTTTGCACTTATTTTGATGAAAACTCAAAAAAAATACCACCATAATCTTAATCTCTCTGTTAGCTATCTAACGATATAATTTTTTTCATATTTTGAGTGCGTTATGGGTTTCATCTTGAATTTCTTTTGTTAGTGTCTCCATTTTTTTGTCAAAAACTAGTGTCTAGTATTTTTTACTTTGTTTTTTAACTGTTCATCAAAATTTGAAATAAGTTACATCTTTTAGAAACTAGACTCCATTCTACACACGTATTCCAAAAAAATATTTTTTTATTAGTTTTCGAACATTATAGGGGGGAGCACGATCAAATTTATATTTTTCAGGATGTGTCCACTTTAAAAATTACTAAAATATCAATTATTCATGAAAAAAATTATCAAAAAAATTAGGGATAAACTACACGGTGTTAGCTAATTTCTCACTGGAGCGATTATTGGAATACTAAAAAAAGTTAACATTTTAGGGGGAGCACACCAGACGCTATGTTATATTTTTTTGAGAAAAACAGGACCAATTTGTGTGCTCCCCCTTTTTGAACCCCTTCCTCTCAACCATTTTTGGAAAAAAATAGTAGTTTAGAAACTAGATTCAGAGCACTATGACTCTTGTTTTTGTTCCATCTTCAAATTTTGAGTGTAGCTATCTTCAATTTCTCATCCAACATCAATCTTTCCTGATTTCAGAAAAAAAGTGGCATCTTAAGACCCCATTTTGGTCCCTTATCTTTGTGCACTTACCCTTTGATTTTCTGTAACATTTAATATCATTGTCATATTCTTTTTCTTAATAAAAAAATTATAGTATTACATATATTATTTATTTATTTTATTTACATTAATATGAAATATGGTAAATTCTTTCAAATTTAGTATATGAATTAAATGAATTAAATTATTGAAATTACTGATATATTAAGAATAGAAAAGAAAGAAACTTAAGAAAAGCAAAAAGAAAGAAATTAATATTAGTAATAAAGCATGTTTTAATTTTTCATATTAAACTAGTAAATAATGTTAATTTAGTTATTTCTTTTATTATAATCAAATTAATTGATTGTTCTTTTTTATCAAATTAATTGATTGTTCTTTTTTTCTAAAGTAAATTATATATAAAATTTTATTTTAAATTTGGAGTACCATGTGAAAATAAGTATTTTGTTATTTAATTTAATTTATTAATCTATCTTAATTTTATTTAATGTCTTTATTTGGTGGAGTTTATAAGCAAATGTCTTTTCTTGGTATTGTTCTCATGATGCTACTAATGATGATAGTTTCCTTTATTACCATATTGTTGATATTACATGGAATGGGTATATGATAGATCTTGTCTAAGTGGTTTAGTTCATTTAGGTATGACTTCTCGTGTGTATTTTATCTCCTTTCTTTCTTTACATCAAAATAATGGTTCTATAGGTTGAACTACTTAGTATGGTCATGATTATAGAATAAGCATAACCTTTCAATATCAAGAACCAAGTCATTACTGTTAGAACTTTGTGGTGAAGACCTTTTCTTAACATCTATTATTGTCAAGAAATCCTGCCCATTTGAGGTTGTTTTCTTCTCAAGTTAGAAGAGGGAGCCTTGTTCTAGTAAAGACTTGATTAAGAATTATTTGTTGTCATTTTTTTTGAACAAATATATTAAATCAACCTTGTGATTGCAAGACAAGTTACCCTGAACTACAAAGCCTCTGTGCTATACATGCGTAGACAAGGCCATCACGGATGAGCCCCTGAGGCATTAGGTCAACCCCTTAAGGCCTGTAGGTTTGTCATCTTGTGCATGGATATCTAATATGTTGTTTATTGATTTTGTGGGACTAATGTTTATATCTAGTTGTGCAGATTCATGCCGAAAGACTTGTGTAGGTTACTATTGCGAAGACAAGCATTATATGAATGGTGTAGGTAACTGAACAATTCTGAAGGTGATTATTAGTTATTTTGTAAATTGTTCTTCTCATTACGTATTATTGATGTATTGGGAACAATTATGAAAGATGTAATATGACTTCCTTCTTGCACTTGTAAATGATCTTTGCTTATTATGGAAACTCACTAAATGTTAAACATTTATGGATATTCCATTAATGAATTGATTCACTTTCCATTTTTGGATTGAGTTGCTTTTCGTTGGTTACTTTTAGTAAGTAGTAGATCTTCAGACTTTACATATGGTATCAGAGCATTCTGAGTTCAGCACTCGGGCCTCGAGTCTTCTACGCTTAGGTTGCATTATAGTACGTGAACCTGTTGTATCGAATAGAGAACCATAGTTATGGGCCAAAGATTCTTTTGATGAGTTAGACTCCTGGTGATTCTTATATTGTTAGTGGGAATCGAGTAGAAGTTTAGACGTAGTTCGATCATTCAGAGAACTCTAGAGGTGTGAGACCTCTTCACCTTAATCGTGTTTTCATAGAACACTTTGCGAGAATGATGGATTGGAGAATTAAAAGGGTGAATGATGAGGTAAGTTGAATAGATATACTCGAGTCGATAGGGATAAGATATGGTGATAACCCATGAATGATGATGTGGAAATAAAAGTGAATTAATAAGAGAAATATATTGAGAAGAGAGATCTCTCTAATAATGTAAAGGATGAATGAGTTGATAAGATACAAGGGAAGAAGAAAAGATGAAATTTTTGATAAGAGGAAGAAGGAAAAATCACCAATGAAGTAAATAAATTCAATAATAATGGATAAATATTAGTTGAGCCTTCTCGAAGGTAGGAAACCTAAGATGGTTGTTTTAAAGGCAAGAATTTTTTTAAGAATATTGGATTTTGGGCAAGTTGATTGTTGAGCAACATCTTATTCTTTTAGGATATGGATCTAAAAGAATCCATGAGATCTTTGAAGAATGCAAAGTTGAGATGTCTTAAGGGCCTTCATTAATAAGGATGATCAGATAGGTTTTCTTGATTTGTCTTACAGACAAGGTAGGAATGATTGATGTGGTGAATCATGTATGCTTGATTGTTATTAGTGAGAGTACTTATACATATGTTCTATATGAGAATGATACTTTTCTTGTGCAAGTAATGCACATGTACACTAATGCACTTCTCATGCTTTGTGCAAATGGCGCATCTGTATGAGTGATTGTATTCATATTATAGCAAAATTGTTTCCCTAAATGCACTTATCATATTGATTATTTTTATACTTGAATGAGAAATGTTCACTATACTTATACTAATGTGAGTGATGCACATTTCATATTATTGTTGTCCTTGTGCGAGTGATGCACTAGAGTAAGTTATTGATTCTTTTGTGCAGATAAAGCACTTGAGTAATGATTACATTCATAATTTGTGTGTGAGATACACTTTTTATATTCATTGTGTTATTTGGATCAAGTAATGATCACTATAATTATAATAATGTTATTTATGCATATTTCATATTTTGTGCAAATGATGCACTACAAGTAATTTATGTATTTGTACCATGTGTGAGTTATGCACCAAGGGTTCATGCATTCTCATTGTTAATTATTCATTGTACATTTGTGCATGTTATGTACTATCATATTTATCTGGTCTATATTTTATGCAAATGAAATAGATTATTCTTGTTGAATGTGATGTATGTGATAAGCTTTAAGATTACCTTCTGGGATAGGATGTTGAATGTGGAATAATAGAGAAGGTTGATCCTCTTTTTAGGATTTGACCGATATTTTTAAAGTGCTTTGGCCAAAACCATGTATTCATTGAAATAGATGAATATAAGCCTAGCAAAATTTATATTATATGTTTCTCTGCCACATCCTATATGCAAGAAATATGTTCATTCTAGTTTAGAGTGCATATAAGGCATTAAGCATGCATCAAGAGTTTCCCTCCTACCCTTTTGTTCTAGGTTGCTAGGTGCCTCATGCAAGGCTAGGTATTCTTCGAGTTAGGAAGAATTTTGGGGAAGTGTAGTGCTTCGTGGTTGGGTGGAAAAGCACCTTAACCATGCTCTTGACTTTCAGCTTGCGGAAGACCAGTGGGCTATGGTAGCTGAAAATAGATTGAATATTTGATTTTCATTATGTATTTCAGAAGATGAATATATATCATTGTATTGATCATTGTATGGCTTGTTTAGTTTGATGTAATTGCACTCCTCTTTGATGCACTCTTGTTGCATTTGTAAAATTGTAAAGGATTATACATATTAATAGAAAGATTCAATTTCCATTTATAGACTAAGTTTTATTCCATTATGGTTATTCTTAGTTAGTGGTATGTATTTAATATTTTCCGTATGTTGAGACCTTTTCCTTTTGTTTAAAGTGATTTTGATCTACTGATGATGATAACAAGTAGTATGGGATGCTTGTTTTTCATCATAACGGTAATTTTTCAGATGTCTCATGCAAGTAGGCATGTTGACAAAGTGAACATAATTATTTTCCTTCTATATATAAATATCCTGAAATATGAAAAAGATTTGATTTAGCTATAGAAGATTGTATGAAAGAAATGAATTAGCTGGCATGATTTTACTTGTCTGAAAGTATAGAAATAAAGCTAGTTGACGAAGCAGTGAGATGCTAATGATGTGTGCAAGTGAATGAATGTTAGAGAAATTTTTATTGTTATGAATAAACAGGTGCTTGGAGCAAACAACACATTTGTCAGGCAGGCCGATTTTGACATTGAGGTAAAATAGAATTAAAAGGGGTATGAAACCTAATCATAAGTTAAGTTGATTTGATCATCGGGACGATGATTCTTTTAATGGGGAAAGGATGTCACAACCCCTAATTTCAATAATTGACTTTAAATTTAAATATTACTATTTTAATGATCGTCAACTAATTTCAACTTATGTGTGTTATAGGAATACTCTCTTGACGGGAAGAGAGTATCATCGAGAAGGGGGCGTCTAGCCGATTGCCGACGACTTGTGGTGAAGAGAATCTACACACACCACATAGTTTCTTGTAGTTTAAATTGCATCAATATATGTGTGTGTGTGTGTGTGTGAAAATAATTTAATAATTAATTTGGTTGATTAGACAGAAATATTTAGTCGCATTATAATTGCATTTCATTAAAATAATCTTTTGAAGTTGGTTGATGATAGTTGTTATAGATTAATGAAAATATTTTAGAATAATTATTTAGAAAATTTGATATGTTTTAGAATAGATAATGACACATTGTCATCTTAAAAAGATTTTTTTATAATTATGTGTTAAATTAGAAAAGATAAAATAAATATATATACATATATTTGTTTTTGTGATAATATTTCTAAATTCTTTTAAGTCTTATTGAGATAATAACAAGATTTTAAAGTTGGAATAAATAAATAAATAAATAAAAAGATAGAAATAGATAAAAAAAAATAGAAGAAAACAAAGGAGATAAACTAAATTAGAAAGAATTAAATAAATAAATATTAGAAGTAATATTTATCTAATATATTTTTTAATAGCAAGTTTTCATGAAATAAAAGCAACAAAATAAAAAAATAGAATAAAAGCAAGAAAATAGAAAATAAGCTACCTTATTGTTAGGTGAGTTTAATTTTTTAAAGATAACATTATAAATTTTTAAAGATTATGATGAAAACGAACAACATTGGAAACAAAACAAAAATGGAATAAATCAAAAAGATAAAAATATAGAAATAAAGTGATAACAAGAGCTACAATGCGGCTAGAGTCTTGTAAGTTGCAAAATCAAAGACCTCTCAAATAACTTAAGTATGACAAGGAAGCACTTTGTAATGCAAAAGTAATTTTCTTGAAATTGAATATTATTGCAAATTAAAAAATTTAATGACTCAAAACAACCTTTGTTATTTATGCCTAATACTCAATAATTCTAATATGAAGTAAAATTTAAACTATCTTAATTCTAATATGAAGTAAAATTTAAACTATCTTAAAAAAGGCTTGCAAACTTAGATATATAGAATTTCTTTTCAAAGACCTCACAAATAACTTAAGTATGACAAGGAAGCACTTTGTAATGTAAAAGTACTCAATAATTCTAATATGAAGTAAAATTTAAACTATCTTAAAAAAGGCTTGCAAAATTAGATATATAGAATTTCTTTTCAAAGACCTCACAAATAACTTAAGTATGACAAGGAAGCACTTTGTAATGTAAAAGTAATTTTCTTGAAATTGAATATTATTGCAAATTAAAAAATTTAATGACTCAAAACAACCTTTGTTATTTATGCCTAGTACTCAATAATTCTAATATGAAGTAAAATTTAAACTATCTTAATTCTAATATGAAGTAAAATTTAAACTATCTTAAAAAAAGCTTGCAAAATTAGATATATAGAATTTCTTTTCAAAGACCTCACAAATAACTTAAGTATGACAAGGAAGCACTTTGTAATGTAAAAGTAATTTTCTTAAAATTGAATATTATTGCAAATTAAAAAATTTAATGACTCAAAACAACCTTTGATATTTATGCCTAGTACTCAATAATTCTAATATGAAGTAAAATTTAAACTATCTTAAAAAAGACTTGCAAAATTAGACATATAGAATTTCTTTTCAAGTGCAACAAAAATTAAACTATTCAATTTGGGTATATTGATACAAAAGAACAACAATTGAATTTAATTTTTTTTTTATAATTTTGTCATTCCTACGAAAGGTGTGGATTGCATGCAAGGGACAGGCATTAGAATTATGTAACATGTAGCTGTCACTCACTTTAAACATTAGCCATTTGTATGCCAGTCGTCCACCTCATACATGAGTTACCAGTTTTAGAACAGAAAAAAGGGTGCATCTACAATTGCACATTAGAAACAACCCAGACTACATCCCAAACATGATGTAGACCTAAGCATAACCCACATCGTGTTCAAGGCAGCCCTTAATCTTACCCAATATATTTTCAAAAATAATCAAGACACTTCACAAAACATAGTAGAAAACCTATAGAAAAGTAGAATCAATATTTACTAAGAAAAAGAAACATAGCCACTTTGTGAACCCTAGTGGAAAACCTACAGAAAATCAGCTTTCAAAGAGAATCCACAAAAAATCAATAGAAGACATGCTAATAAATTGTTGGCCACTATGGAAGTCCCCATTTTGAGCTACAAGCTTATCAACTTCACATTCCGTGGTAGGATCGTGGCCTTCTACTATTCTGATTAGATCCCTCTACTTAAAAATTGCTATCATCCATCGTTTCCAATCATTTGAAGTATGCACAGAATTATTTTAATATTCAACCAAGAGCAAATTGAAAAGATCAAAATCAAATGCAGTAATCCAGAAATACATAGCGATGTACCCAGGAGTCCCAAGAAAAACGAAAAAGATTATGAAAAGGTAAAGGATTTGAAAAGACAAATAAGGATTTGGTGGTTAAGTTGTTCGGTTGTAGTGGTAGCCACCAGAGTTCAAACCCCCACTGAGCCAATGAACTCGTAGGCTTTGGGTTTGAAGTGTTCTTACTATAAATAAATATAAGGTAAATTTCAAAAAAAAATTTAATTTTTTAATAACACAAAGAAACCATGGCAAAAGGGATTTTGTCTATTTGTTGCTACAAGGATAAGGGCGAAGGTTGCAGGGTCTAGTTTTACACCTAGAATTACATTTTCTTAGAGCTACACTATGCCTGCAAATGACTTCCAATGCCATTTTTTCTACGTTTGAGTTTGTATAATTCAATGAATTTTTTATCGCACCATTGAATATTTATGTAAAATTAGTTCAAAAAATGTGAATTTAAAGGTGGTATTAAACAAATGGTTTGAAGAAAATGAATTTAAAGAACCTAAAAACTATGGTTTAAGAGTAAATGATGACACAAAATAATTCAACACAGATAAGTTGTTCAATCAATGTTTCTCCATCTTTTCATATCGCACATTTTCTTACAACGAATTACTTTTGCAGGATTTGTTGCTAGCGTATCCATGATGATGGAATGATACAACTCATTCACATATTACAAAGTGGATTTACTCTTCAAAACAATTTAAACCAATACTTTCTGATCAACCAATTATTTAGAAGCCTCAAACCAAGTTGATTACACATGATGTACTATCATACCACATCAATTGTAATAATCTATACTTCAAAAACCATGTTCTAAGCTCAACATCAATGTACATAGTTACTATTGCTTTGCAGTAGAAATATTAGCCTACCCATGAAAAAATAAACTTAAACAGTATAGAATTCAATATCCATGATGTCGTACTCAAAAAGCTTTATTTTGTTACTCATCACTTCCATACTCAGAACTGGGCAATGTCAATTGTAAATGGAAATATCTTGCCACAAACTATTTCTACTTTAAAGCAAGTAGCAACCTTGACTTCATAGCAGCACTGGCACCAATGCTTCAATCATGAACACAAAGTGTTGGATAACAACAAAAGCATTGCCTTATTGACGAAACAGTACGTCAAAGAAAATAATCCATGTTGCAACTTTTCATTCTGAGATGAACTCAAAGGCATTACTTCGCAATGTTCGACAAATGGAGAGCTAACGTGGAAAAAAAACACCTTAACAAGCCCTATACCCTGTACTTAGTGTGGACCATTGACTTCATAGAAATACTAAAATTGCCACATTTATGGAAGTACAATGCTTTAATTATTTCTTACATTTGTAAAGACTTTTCATAAACTGCTCTTGCTTCACAAGCAATGTGTAATTGCAAATGGTGTCCATGGATTCAGAAGCACCACAATAAAACATTTTGACATGGGCGGAACCAATTTTAAAGCTAAAAACCTTCTCCAACAAACTAAAAAAGCACAATAATAAAGAAACGTTGAAAAAATTAATGCAAAAATAATTGAAATTGAGCAAGTTTTATTTAAACAAATTAGATTTGGGCTTGATAATAGAGGATGCCACCACAAGATTTACCTTTCTCCTAAAAGAATTCAAGATTCATTTATCATGATGAACGTAAATGTGCCTATCATTACGACCATGTACATGCATGTCGCTGGTAGAGGGCTTTTATTTTCCATGGTGCAAACTACAACATACAAATACATGAGGTCCGATCACAGCTTTGGCTATAAAAGCATCACTCACATTAATGTCGTGCATCCTTTTGTCTCTTTCATCTTGTAGTGGGTCAAACTCTCTCCTCAAGTTTTTACAGTCATCATTCACACTAGAGAGTTGGAGGGTTTGAGATTCACTTGCTTGATTTCATCTATGAGGGTCCCTCTTAAGCCCTAAGCCACTTCTCCCTCGATGCTCTCATCATTCACACTAGAGAGTTGGAGGGTTTGAGATTCACTTGGTTGATTTCATCTATGAGGGTCCCTCTTAAGCCCTAAGCCACTTCTCCCTCGATGCTCTATAAAAAAATCAATACAAAGAAAAATATTATAAGGTTTGATTGTTATTAAATATGATTTTAGGGTTTTGTTTTCAAATGAAAATTTATTTTCTATCCATGGTTCCCATGTGGCTTGCATACTAGTGATAAGATTATAATAGAATTTATACATTAAAAATGTCCTTTGCTCGAGCACTTTTCACCTGGAACCATCCTACTCTAAGGTTCATTCATGATATTTTAATATATAACAAAATTTTAGTGTGTGTTAAAAGTGTTTCCAAAAAGCTAGGTTGGACCCCCCAAAAAAACGTTATCTATTTACTTCTTCCAATGAGTTATTAAGCATTGATAAGTTAGTTAATTGGCATCCTTTTCCACTAATACCTAGCAAACCATCACCGTAAATGTAATATAGCAATGTGCCACATCATGGAGCAAATATGTTCCTAAAACCATAATGCAAACCTACACTATTGATAAAGGTATATGGTATGGGAATGTAAAATTTGACATGTAAACTGTTGGGCACGTGGACTATGTGAAGCCCAACAGTAATGGCGTAATCTTTTTGACTCAACTTATTCCTTCTAACCGCTCCTCCTACATATAGCCATTCTTGGCTTGTAACCGCAACTATCCTAGATTCTCTCCAGATGTTTTTTGGTAGTTTGTGGTGTATTCAAGTCTGTTGCAGGATGAAGGCGATGGGATCTTTTGCTGTAGTTCTACGGTGATATTAGAGGAGTATGAAACATTGAGTGAGATAGCTGCTGTATAAAAATATACAGTCATACTGTGATGTTTGTAATCTAGAGAGAGATGTATTGGTATTAATAAGATTGCCCTTCGTTGTGGATGTAGCCTGATATGGTGAACCACGTTAAAATCTGTTTGTTCCTCTGTGTGTGCTGTTTTGCATTTTCTTTTTTCTGAGCATTCATTCTGTTCTTGTTGTTCTGCATTTCTGTTTTAGAATTTACAATTGGTATTAGAGCTCTGTGTGTAGCTCGGTCTAGGTGATAGCCTGTGAAGTCTTTTTTTTTGGAACCTGCACAGCAATCAAAATGGATGACTCAGAGAAATGGAAAATGGAGAAATTTACAGGCCAAAACTTTAGTCTTTGGAAAGTGCACATGGAGTCTCTTCTTATCAAACAGGACTTGTCTCTCGCCTTAAATGGGAAAGCCAAAGGACAAGGTACTATGAAGGATGAAGACTAGGAAAAACTCGATATGAAAGCAAAGGCAACTATTTTTCTCTCATTGTCCAGCAATGTATTATTTAATGTCTCAAATGAGAGTACTACGAAAGCACTTTGGGAAAAGCTCTCCAGTATGTATGCAATTGCTTCTGCTTTGAACAAGGTATTTATTATGAAGAAATTATATAACCTGAAAATGAGAGAAGGTGGGGTTATGTCCAATCATCTGAATGAATTTAACACCTTAGTCTCTCAATTAGCTACGGTGAGTATCAAGTTAGATCCTGAGATTAAAGCGATTTTGCTATTGTGTTCCTTACCAAATAGCTGGGAAGGTGTTGTCATGGCTGTGAGCACTTCTGTCATAGCCAAGAGTACCTTGGTATTTGATGAAGTTGTAGCTACTCTTCTTAGCAAAAACATGAGAAGGAAACATTAGGAACCCTCATCCGGTGATGCTCTAACGGCTGTAAGTATAAACAATAGAGGAAGAAGCCATCACAGAGGTAGATACAACAACCGGAGAAGGTCACAATCTGGTCTGCGATCGAAGTCTAGGGGCAGAACCGGTTCATGTTGGTTTTGTGGAAAACTTGGACACAATAAGAAGAACTACTGGAACTATAAGAAAGCTCAAGGCAACATGAGCACAAATAATCAAGCAAACACTGCAAGTGATGGTGTTTTGGTCCTATCAGCTAGTGATACAAATGCAGATTCGTAGGTCCTTGATTCCAGTGCCTCCTTTCATGCCACTCCATGCCGTCAAGATTTTACAAATTTTCAAGAAGGCACATTCGGTAAGGTGTTTCTTGGTGACAATAAAGAATGTGACATTTTAGGAAAAGGTGATATAATATTGAATCAGAAAAATGGAGACAAATTAACTTTGATGGATGTTAGATATGTACCCATGTTAAAAAGAAATTTAATTTCTGTCAGTCAGCTTATAGGCAATGGATGCAATGTTAAATTTTCTCTTGATTCATGGAAAATTACAAAGGGACTTTTAGTAATGGCAAGAGGAAAGAAGCAAGGTAATCTCTATATTCTGGACTGTTTTGGTGAAGTGGGAGCTGCCTTGCCGGCTATGGACAGTGGGTCTGAAATATGGCACAAAAAGCTCAGTCATATGAGCCAAAAAGGTCTTCAAGTTATGCTTCAGCGCAATCAGCTTCTAGGCCTCAACTCCATCGATTTAGAATTCTGTGAACATTGCCTTTATGGCAAACAGTGTCGGAACAGTTTCGTGAGAACGGGGCATGACAAGAAAACTACTCTGTTGGAACTTGTTCATTTCGATGTATTTGGTCCAACTCAGGTAACTTCTTTCGGTGGAGCAAATTATTTTGTAACCTTTTTAGATGACTGCACTCAAAAAATCTAGATTTATATGTTGAACAAAAAATCTGAAGTATTTTCAAAATTTAAGATTTTTAAAGCTTCTGTTGAAAACCAGATTGGGCATAAAATTAAATGCCTACTAACAGACAATGGTGGAGAATATTGCTCTTTGGAGTTTGATTCATTTTGTGCAGACCATGGTATTCGACGGATTAAGACCGTCCAGGCTTATACATCTCAGGAGAACGGTGCAGCCGAGAGGCTAAATCGCATGATACTTGAGAGAGCTAGATGTATGCTCTCCAATGCCATATTGGGAAAAGAGTTTTGGGCAGAGGCATGTAATACTGCTGTATATTTAATTAATTGAGCTCCATCGTCCAAGATGGATTTTGACATACCTGAGGAGACATGGCTCAGAAAACAAATTTCCTATCAGCATTTACGGGTGTTTGGCTATGCCGCTTTTGTTCACATTCTGAAAGAGCAGAGAACTAAGTTAGATTTTAAATCAAAAAGGTGTGTTTTTCTCGGCTATGGTGAAGATCAATTTGGCTTTCGTCTTTGGGACCCAGTTGCAAAGACTATAATCCGTAGCCACGATGTTGTGTTTAACGAGAAGGATTTTCCAGGTTTGCAACCTTGCAATTCATCTCTGCCAGAGTATGTTGATGTGGATTTGTTCAATAATGGCGCGGTAAAGCAACCCACCATCTCTTTCTCTCAGCCACTTGTTACATCTATACACTCTTACATTACAGGAGCTCCTATTTCCTCTACTACCATGCCTTCGGTTGGATGCACAATTCCCACCCAGTCCCTAATTGGTATGCCTTGTATTGTTGCTACACAGCCTTTGTTAACTACCTAGCAGCCTTCTAATATCCATTCGCTGCCTTATGCTTCAGCACATGAATCCCTACCATTTCAAACTCCTATGCAGCCATTAAACTGTTCCACGCAGCCCACTCAAGATGAAGTGTTGCCTTCTAAACAGCCACCGCAGCATTTCCAATCACCAACGCAACATTCGTTTGATGTTTTGCTGCCTTCCTATAGAACTCCAATGCAGCCCACGTAGCCATCAAACTGTTCAACGCTGCCCTCTACCTGTCCCACGCAACCATCACAAAGTTTATCGCTGCCTTTTGCCTCCCCAACGTAGCTTTTGATTGGTCAACCGTTGCCTGTCTTATGTCCACCGCAACCATCAATTGGTTCTTCGCTACCAGCAAATACTTCAACACAGCCACTCCCCTCCAATACGCAGCCTCTAACACATGAACTATCCTCTTTTAAACAGATACAAGGTTTATTACCTGAACAGGGTAGTCTGTTTCAGCCAAGCACTCTGGGTGCACAAATACAGAGGTAGGGGAGTTTTCCTCAGGGGCCTCTACACTCAGAGGTTGATGATGTGCACAATTTATTACAGAGATTCAATTTGGACTCCAATCTCCAGCCAGAGCAAGCTCCACAATTGAGGAGGTCTACTCGTGAGAAGCAGAGATCGGCAAAATACGATGACTATGAGTTATTGCTCTCTGATTATGCAGAGCCAGTAACTTATAAACAAGCCTGCAAGCATGAAAATGCACACAACTGGATGGCATCCATGAACGAAGAAATGGAGTCGTTGAGAGTCAATCATACCTGGGATTTGGTTCCTCTTCCGCCAAATCGAAAGCCTCTCAAGAACAAATGGATTTATCGTTTGAAAGACAAAGACGGCAGAACTAAAAGATACAGGGCCAGATCAGTCATCAAGGCATTTGACCAACAAAAAGGTATTGATTTTTCTGAAATTTTTTCTCCAGTTGTCAGAATGGACACAATCCGTGTTGTGTTGGGTTTGGTAGCCATTTGGGATTTAGAACTTGAGCAACTTGATGTGAAAACAATGTTTTTACACATAGACATTGATGAGGACTTATACATGGAGCAGCCTGAAGGCTTTGCTCAACCAGGTAAGGAGCATTTATTTTGCAAATTGAAGCGGAGTTTGTATGGGCTGAAGCAAGCTCCAAGACAATGGTATTTAAAATTTGACCGCTTCATGACTGATAACAACTTTATTCGGTGCGAATCAGATCCTTGTGTTTACCACAAGAGGCTCAATACTGGTGAGTTTGTCATACTATTGCTCTATGTTGATGATATGTTAGTAGCTGGTACTAGTGTTCAGATTATTGCTCAGCTGAAGCAATAGTTGGCTCTTCATTTTGCCATGAAAGATCTAGGACCAGCCAAAAGAATACTTGGGATGTACATATTCAAAAACAAAAATAAAAGAGAACTCAGGTTGTCCCAAGCAAGCTACATTGCCAAAGTGTTGGACAGATTTAATCTATCTCATGCTAAACCGGTATCTACACCTTTGGCTGATCATTTCCGCCTATCTTCAGCTATGTGTATGAAAAATTAGGAAGAAGAACATATGAGGTCTGTTCCATATACATCTGCAATTGGCAGTATCATGTATGCAATGGTGTGTACTCGTCCGGACATAGCACAAGCAGTTGCTGTTGTGAGCAGATTCATGAGTAATCCGGGCAAACTACACTGGCAGGTAGTTCAGTGGATTCTATGGTACTTGAAAGGTACTTCACATTTCTGTTTATGTTTTGGAGGTACTGACTTTTAGCTCCATGGTTATGTTGATTCAGATATGGCCGGAGACTTAGACAAACGCCGGTTTACCACTAGTTATGTCTTTACATTCGTCGGGGCAGCCATTAGTTGGGTCTCTCGATTGCAACAAACTGTAGCTCTGTCATCAATAGAGGCTGAATACATAGCGCTCTCCGAAGGAGCCAAAGAAATGATATGGCTTGAGCGTTTGTTGACCGAACTGGGCTGTCTGAAATCAGTATTTCCATTATTTTGTGATAGCCAAAGTGCTATACACTTGTCAAGAAATTCAGCTTTCCACAGTCGAACAAAGCATATTAATCTTTGATACCATTTTATCCACCATCTTATTAACGAAGGCAAGTTGCAGGTCACAAAGATTGACACAAAGATTAATCCGGCGGATGCATTAACAAAGATTGTTCCTCGAGAGAAGTTCGAATTCTGTAGATCTTCTCTCGGTCTTGTTCTTCTATGACATTGAATTTCACGAAGGGGATCTCTCTCAGAGCAGCTTCATTGTCGTTCCCATTGGTCTTCAAGTGGGAGATTGTTGGGCACGTGGACTATGTGAAGCCCAACAGTAACGGCGTAACCTTTCTGACTCAACTTATTCCTTCTAACCACTCCTCCTGCATATAGCCATTCTTGGCTTGTAACTGTAGCTATCCTGGATTCTCTCCAGATGTTTTTTGGTAGTTTGTGGTGTATTCGAGTCTGTTGCAGGATGAAGGTGATGGGATCTTTTTGCTGTAGTTCTACGGTGATATTAGAGGAGTATGAAACACTGAGTGAGATAGTTGCTGTATAAAAATATACAGTCATACTGTGATGTTTGTAATCTAGAGAGAGAGATGTATTGGTATTAATAAGATTGCCCATCGTTGTGGATGTAGCCTGATATGGTGAACCACATTAAAATCTGTTTGTTCCTTTGTGTGTGTTGTTTTGCATTTTCTTTTTTCTGAGCATTCATTTTGTTCTTGCTGTTCTGCATCTCTGTTTTAGAATTTACATAAACTACTAGGAGTTTTCATTTATCAATCAATTTAAAAATGTTCAACCCTAGGAATGGTTGCAAGTAAGCCAAAAACCAACACTAATATGGAAGAACAAGAAAATAATACCTCTTTTGCTCGGTGACAGATAGCTTAACTTCAAGGCACTGGGCCAAGCCTTCAGGTTTAGCATAATGTGTGGGATTTTTTTTTGTCTATGAATGAGCTTTGCTTGCTAGCCGCTCATGAAATTGCTACAAATTTGAATCCCTGGATAGTTAATTTTCTTGAAAAAAATAGATAAAACCCTGCCATGTTTCAAATAACCCAAACCCAAACAAAAGAAGAAAACATGAAAACAACCCTGTGAATACAATACACAGACAATTCCAACAAATAATAACCTAATCAACTTATTTAGCAATTCAGGATAAATAATACCTTTCACAAAAAAAATATCTGAGAACAAATAGTGTGTACAAGAAGGTTAAAACTAAAGAATCTTGGAAATAAAATGAAAGAAACATTGTGCATTGCGCATGTTAGGCCCTAAAATAATTCCAACACTTAGAATTTATCAATTTATTTAGGAAAATATGAGAAATTTCACATAAAATTTAATTATAAAATTGAGTTTGGAAGCACACTGGGACATTTTACTATTTTGGAAGAAAAAAGGTAGTAAAAAGCCTCCACGTGCTTTCAAAATCACAAAACAAAAGAAAGAAAGAAAACCCTTACAAATCAGGCTTGGGATAGTTCCAATAGATTAACATCATCAGTTTGACTATCAATTCAACAAAGTCTATGAATTTCACAATTAAGTATTTAAAAGAAATGTATGAAAAATACAAAATGAATAAAACCCCACAAGCTGCAAAATCTCCAAAACCAAAGGGAAAATATATACAGCATTAAACAAACTTGTGCATAACAAGACTGCTACAAAATTCTAAAACAAAAACTTACCATCAATTTAAGAGAGAAACAAAATAAGTATCTTGTAAGCACTAGTTCAATTTTTTAATTATTTTTTTAATTTTTTAAATTGGCATTTTCAATTTTCAGTTTGTAAATTTAAAAAAAAATCATCCAAAAACAAAAATAAAGTAACATTTACCTTTAAGGAAAAGTAAAAGGAAGCGAAAACAATTTTTTTATTTATGTTAATGTTTACGGTTTTCTATGTTTGCCAAGACAGTTACGTTGCATTTATAGTTGGTTGACTGACACGTCCACACCACACTCTACTGATGCATGCAAGAATTATGTAGATTATATTTGGTAGTTCTTCTGCTTATGCCAAACAAAAAAAAACACAGGGGGTCGAAAGAAGAATGCTTGCCATTAACAGGAAATTGATCAAAAACGTTGACAGTATTGCAATGAAAAGCATGAGTAGAAGAAAACAAAGAACTTGTGGTCAAAGCATTAGCAAAGGACACCATGTTAGACCAGGATTAGCATGCATTTCACTCTTTGCTTCTTTGGGGTTTTGTGCTTTATTTTCAATCCATTGTTTATCTGCTTATTATGAAACAGGGCGATGTGTTGGATGAATTTGGAATGCTAAAGGAATAATTAGTTTCTCTCTACTAAATACTACGCTATAAATCTGCAATCATATAAAACAAAATTCTGTAATTATGATTATTATGTTGCTTTAAATGTCATTTTCTGCACATGCACCTTGCACTTTTGTGAAGTATGTGGCTACAAATAATGACTCAAATCTAGTATAGATTATATAAATAAAGATTTATAACGTGGAAACATTAGCCATACAGGCTTCCACATTTTCCTCAAAATACCTGGCAAAAACAAAACTACCTACCAAGAAAATCTTGCAATGCTAACCCGCATTGTCAAAAAAATAATTTCAAGGAGTGAAATAAAAATGAATGGCTTGAGCTCTTAGATTTAACAAGTTATAGAGAGGCTTCTCTGCAGCTACCCACTACTAACAGGTAAAATAGATATTGAGCAAGCACAATTCGAATCATCTACAAAATGAAGCTCTATATATATAAAAATGAAATCTACAAAATTTATTTGCTTGAAATAAAACAAAAGGTTTCAATCTGTTACATGCAGAGTGCACTGCAAACATAAGAAGGCAAAACAATCCCTCAAAAACCCTGCCATAAGCAACCTGTCAACATATTCATCAATATTCAGAGTTGCAGAGTTGTCAACAGCACCATCAATATTTGGAGCTGTAGAGTTTTCTCCAGGCCTCTTAAAGAATAAAAAGCTACGGGATAGGATATAAAAAAAAACATAATGTCAAGAGAGGCACTAAGTTGAAGGTTAAGACATACCATTCTACAAATGCATCTGAAAGTTTTTAAAATAAATAATGGAGGAAAAGGCGCAGGAATCACAACATAAGATCGACGAAAAAACGTAGATTTGCAGACCCAGATCAAAATCTTGAACATATCTTCACCATGTGGATTCAAAGCGAACTTACAAGCATGCAAGGAAGACAACTAACCATCAGAAAAATACGTGGAAACTGAACAACTTATAAGGAATTGAATGGGTTTAAAAGCACTAAAAATTTACACTGAAAATAAAAATGCAAAAGCCCCTCAAAAGAACCACAAGGTCCTGACCACATTCCTCAAACAATCCATGCTTTTGGAATATAACCCCACTGGATAAGTTTTTAAAAAAGACAAAAAATTATTCCAAGGATAATAAAAATTAGAAGCACAGCGACACAAATTCATAAGTAAATACAGACACCAAGCATTGATTTCCGGCATCCAATATTCTGTGACCCCAACTTAAGACATCCAAAATCAAATATAAATTCACAACAGAAATGTTGGCCCGTTACCTATATTAGTATTAGTGATGCAGAGTGCCAGAAGAAGCGAATGAAGATTTGACTATATCTTCATTATCGGCAAGAGGTCTCCCAAGTTCTCACCGATATCCCCGTAGCGGTTAGTTGTTTATCAGCAACACCTCATACTATCGGACCACGAGAAATTTCTTAGGCCGATATACTCCATCACTCCGATGACCAATCTTTGTCGACCAGACTTCCTCCTTCGGCGAAGCTTCTTTCACCTACACCGACACCTTGTCTCTCGCCGATATCGTCAGGCACATCGGCCAGATCCTCCGCTTCGGTGAGACTCCAGTTCGCAGCCCCGATGGTTCATCTCATTCCGATGAGTCTCTATCGGTGAGACTTCTTGAACTCCTCCCGATGAGCTTCTATCGGCGGGACTCTAACGGTTGCCGTGACTTCTTCGGCTTCCCCCGACGAGGTTCCTCACGCCGATACTCTTTATCGGCGATACTCCGAGGATGTCTCACCGATCGGTGAAACTGTATACCGTCGGCTAAGTGTATTTTCCTTAGCCCGATATCGTTTCTCTCACCGATGCGAATAACAATGGTATGTGTCTCCGACACTATACCAATCTTCGACAAGACGGAGAGCCTTTCCACCGATGGATCTCCAACTGTTCTGAGGCGCCGAACTAGAATTCCTTTCGACCGAACAATGGAATTTGGCCGTTTCATATATCAAACCCTCGATCACTTGTAGAATCTGATCCCACATCAAAACTATCCAATTTCACTCCGATTTCCCAACTAGCCACATGACGATGTCTAGTCGAACTTGACTGAGTTCGCTGGCTTCCTGGGTAAGAATTCAACAACAACAAACGTGAAAAGTCTTTCCCCCATCACACTGATACTATACAGGGCTTCAGTGGACAGAGGAAAGGGCCTCCATGTATGAATCAAAACCCTACTCCTAGGTTACGAACCAGCCACTGTGGAACCGTGGGTTTTACACTGTCTGCACACTATAGAAACACTATGGATTGACAGATAGCATCCAGTTAGGGTTCCATTTACAAAATCAGGATAAAGATATCAAATCACTAAGAACAACCAAGAAAATCAACACAGATCATACCCAGAACTCTCTTTATTCAGTTATCAAAAAGAACTTGTTGTAATACACATATCTCTCTCTACCCCGTGTGACATACAACCTGCCTCTAAAGAAGATGTAGAGACAGCAGTTATCCCCTCCAACCGTGCAAACTGATTTTCAAATCAGTTAGCCGTTGGTTTACCCTTCAGACAAGCAAAACTAAATGTGTGCCTTGCACAATTACATTCATGGGACCAAATTGACCCTTATTACAAAATGAAATGGCTTAAGAGCCTTATGAGACAACAAAAGAAAAGATGACCCTGCACTATAGAGAATGTGCTCCTGCACCATACTCCCCCTGTAGGAAAAACTCAAGTCCCTTGAGTTGCTAACTGCTGAAGTGTCTTCCCATGCTTTAGAATATCTGCTTCACTCATCCAGGTTGCCTCTGAATCAGGAAGATCCTGCCACTTGACCAAGTAGTCTTTGTATACCCCTTTTCTTGTCTTCTTGAAAATTTTGGAATCCAAAATGCATTCCAATTGCAAAGGCTTACTTGGAGTTAAATCTCTGATCTAGTCTTCATCTTCAATCACAGCATCTGAGCCATCTTCAGCATGTAATGGAGGTCTAAAAGGGAACAGGTCTGCAACATTGAAAATGGGAGAGATACCAAGGCCAGATGGTAATTCTATCTCATATGCATTTGGACCAAATGTATGCACTACCATACAAGGTCCTATCTTCTTCATCAACAATTTGGTTGGTTGCCCCTTAGGTAATCTTTCCTTTCTGAGGTAGGCCATCACCAAATCTCCTACCTTGAACTGTACCTGCCTTCGCTTCAGATCTGCCCTATCCTTGTACTTGGAGACAGTTTTCTCCAACTAAAGCTTGACCTGATCATGTACTGTTTTCATGGTAGCAGCAAAGTCTTCTCCTAGAGCACTCCTTTTATCCCATCCTTGGAGGTCTTTGAGTTCAAGTGGTCCTCTTGGGTGGAAACCATAAACTATTTCAAAAGGGCTTTTCCCAGTACTTCTGTTTCTTGAATCATTATAAGCATATTCAGCTTGACTGATCACTAAATCCCATGCCAATCCATGCTGTTTGGTAAGGCATCTCAAAAGGTTTCCCAAGGACCTATTAACAACCTCAGTCTGACCATCAGTCTGGGGATGGTAGGCTGATGAAAAAGACAACTGATTGCCCAATTTTCTCCATAGGGTCCTCCAAAAATGACCAACAAATTTGGAGTCTCTATCAGTAACAATTGATAGGGGTAAACCATGAATTCTGACCACCTCTCTGAAAAAGAGACCAGCAATATGAGATGCATCATTTGTGCATTTGCATGGCACAAAATGAGCCATCTTACTGAATCTATCCACAATGACAAAAACACTGTCTACACCCCTTGCTGTCCTAGGAAGACCAAGCACAAAGTCCATACTAATGCTTTCCCAAGGTCTGGTGGGAATGGGCAGTGGTTGGTACAAACCAGCATTAGAAGACATACCCTTGGCCTTTTGACATATGGTACAGCTTGCAACATATCTCCTTACATCTGTCTGTACCTTGGGCCAATAATAGAACCTGGTGACTTGTTCCAAAGTCTTGTCCAACCCAAAATGTCCTCCTAAGGCTCCATTGTGCTTCTCCTTGATGATATTGTCCCTCATTGAACATTTAGGAACACACAACAAACTACCTTTAAATAGGAGTCCTTCTTGCAACACAAAATCAGAATACTCACCATGAAAAGTGTTAGCCAAACTTGCACACACTTCATAGGCAGCCTTGAAATCTGCATCATCCTTGCACAACTCCTTCAGACATTCTAGACCCATATGTTCCATTTGTACTTCCTGTATGACCAGTATCCTTCTACTCAAAGCATCTGCCACTTTGTTGGCAACACCTTTCTTATGCTTAATAGTGAAGGTATAGGCCTGCAATTGTTCCATCCACTTGACGTGCCTATGATTCAACTTTTCTTCACTATTTAGGAAGCTAAGAGCATGGTTGTCAGTAAAAACAATGAACTCTTTTGGCAGTAAATAATGTCTCCATTTTTTCAGAGCTTGCACCATTGCATACAACTCTAGGTCATAGGTAGAATACCTCTGTTTGGCCTCATTCAACTTCTCTGAAAAGAATGCTACTGGATGTCCTTCCTGACTAAGAACAGCACCTATAGCCTGTTGGCTTGCATCACATTCCACAACAAATACTTTGTCAAAATCAGGGAGTACCAACATAGGTAACTCGGCCACTTTCTGTTTCAACAGTTCAAAACTATCATCTTCTTGTTTTGTCCATTGAAATTTACACTTCACTCCACCCTTGATGGTATTGAGAATAGGAGCACTTATGTGACTGAACCCTTTAATGAACTTCCTGTAAAAAGTTGCCAAACCATGAAAACTTCTTACATCTCCTACTGTCTTAGGAGTAGGCCAATTGAGAATAGCCTCAACTTTTGTAGGATCCATTTTCAAACAGCCATTGGAAATCACAAATCCAAGATACACTAGTTCAGTTTTCATAAAATCACATTTATCCAAGTTGATCATCAACTTACTCTCATGCAATTTCTTTAACACCTGTCCAAGATGCTTCACATGCTCTTCTTTGGTCCTGCTGAAAATCAATATGTCATCAAGATAAACAATAACAAATTTTCCAATAAATTCTACAAGTACCTCATTCATCAACCGCATGAAGGTGCTTGGAGCATTACTGAGACCAAATGGCATGACAAGCCACTCATAGAGACCTTCATTTGTTTTGAAAGCAGTCTTCCATTCATCTCCCTGCCTTATTCTGATCTGGTGATAACCAGATTTCAAATCAATCTTGGAATAGTAACATGAACCACCAAGATAGTCCAACAGATCCTCAATTCTTGGCATAGGAAATCTATACCTTATGGTGATCTTATTGATAGCCCTTGAATCAGTGCATAATCTCCATTTGCCATCTTTCTTAGGAGCAAGTACACTAGGGACTGCACATGGACTAAGACTTTTCCTAATCAAACCTTTCTCCAAAAGTTCTTGAATCTGTCTACCTACTTCTTCATTCTGCTGTGGTGTCAACTTGTAGGTAGCTTTGTTGGGTAATGTGGCTCCAGGAATCAAGTCAATCTAATGACTTATGTCCCTCATAGGTGGTAAGGAGTTAGGAGTATCCTCTACCACAAGATCTTGGTACTTATCCAGTAATTGTTGCACTTCCAATGGAATCTCCTTCTGCTGTTTGCTTTGCTGATTGGATACAGGCTTCATCATCAGTGCATACCCTTGGGTATCCTTCTCCTTCATGAGTTGTAGGAACTCTTTGCCACTCACTAACATGACACTGTTGTCATTGCTCTTCTCTCCAACCTGCTCTGGTAAGGGATCCATCTGAAACTTCTTACCATTCTTGGTGATCATATATGTATTCTTTTCACCATCATGCTGTGCCTTCACATCATACTGCCAAGGTCGTCCAAGAAGAAGGTGACAAGCATCCATAGGAATAATTTCACATAGCACCTTATCCCTATAATCACCTAATTCAAACTCTACCCAAGTTTGTTCTTCCACCAAATAGTTCTGATTCTTATTCAACCAAGATATTTTGTGAGGATTAAGATGGGGTAATCTTTTTAGTTTACACTTTTCTACCATTTCAGTAGACACTACATTTTCAGTAGAACCTGAATCAACAATGATTTTATAGAGCTTACCATATGCTATTCCTTGGGTTCTGAAGAGATTCTTCCTTTGTGGGGGCTCCTGCTTCAATGGCATCTTCACGAGGGTCCTCTTAATCATCATATTCTCTCCTTCAAGCACTGGTGCAGCACTACCAATTGGTGAGTTTACACTTTGACAATCATCCTCCTGCAATAGTTGGTTCCTTCTCCCACCATCATGAGAGCTAGATGCCTTCTCAGGGCACTTACTTGCAGTATGGCCTACTTGATTGCAGTTGTAACATCTTCCAGTGAAGACTCCACGTCCTCTGCCTGCACCACCACCTCTTCCTCTGCCATTAGGTCTTCTCCAACCTCCGAAACCACCACCTTTTTGTTCTGTATCAGAATGTGATTCTTGTTGACTTGAACTTTCACCTTTGTTTGGCTGTCCTCTGCCAAAATTACCTCTTCCTCTATTGTTCCTACCACCTCTTCCTCTGTTATTTTGATCACCTTTCCTTTTCAGTTTATCCTCTGCCCTAGAGGCTAACTGAAAACATTCATCCACAGTCTTGGGAACCACCATACTGAACTCATCCTGTATATTGTACCTCAGTCCATCCAGGTATCTGGCCACCATCTCTTTTTCTTCTTCTCTGTGATTGACTCTCATGCTCAATCTGTGGAATTCTTCAGTGTATGTAGCCACGTCCATATCTTTCTGCCTAAGATGATTAAACTTTCTGATAGTCTGCAGATCATAATCACATGGTAGAAATTTGGCTCTCAGCATGGCCACCATTCTGCTCCACTTGGTGATTGGACTCTTTCCAACCTTCTCCCTTTCACATTGAGTGTAGTTCCACCAAATCAATGCAGAACCTCTCAGTCTAGTCTTTGCAAACTTTACTTTCTTACTGTCACTATACTCTTTGAAGTCAAAGTAATTACTTATGGCTTCAATCCAGTCCACAAGAGTATCTCCATCCAATTTCCCATTGAACGTGGGAACATCCATTTTCGGATCACCACTATCTCCATGACCCTTGAGTGCATTCAGAAATGCCTTTTGATCAGCAGTCATACCTTCTCCTTAAGGATTCTCCCCAGTTTCTCCTTCTTCATCCTCCTCTGACTCAAAAGTGCTTCCATCCTTCTCTTTGGATCTTTCTTCCTTCAGTCTCTCTTCGAGCATTTCTTCCACCATCTTCTGGATGGCTGCTTTACTCATCGTCTTGGGAGGCATTGTGCTAGCCTCTATTTCTATCTCCAATTCTTCGTCTGACATACACGGCTGTGATTCAGAATATTGGCTCTGATACCAATTTGATGTAGAGTGCCAGAAGAAGCGAATGAAGATTTGACTATATCTTCATTATCGACAAGAGGTCTCCTAAGTTCTCACTGATATCCCCGTAGCGGTTAGTTGCCTATCGGCAACACCTCATACTATCGGACCACGAGAAATTTCTTAGGCCGATATACTCCGTCACTCCGATGACCAATCTTCGTCGGCCAGACTTCCACCTTCGGTGAAGCTTCTTTCACCTACACCCACACCTTGTCTCTCGTCGATATCGTCAGGCACATCGGCCAGATCCTCCGCTTCGGTGAGACTCCAGTTCGCAGCCCCGATGGTTCATCTCATTCCGATGAGTCTCTATCGGCGAGACTTCTTGAACTCCTCCCGATGAGCTTCTATCGGCGGGACTCTAACGGTTGCCGTGACTTCTTCGGCTTCCCCCGACGAGGTTCCTCACGCCGATACTCTTTATCGGCGATACTCCGAGGATGTCTCACCGATCGGTGAAACTGTATACCGTCGGCTAAGTGTATTTTCCTTAGCCCGATATCGTTTCTCTCACCGATGCAAATAACAATGGTATGTGTCTCCGACACTATACCAATCTTCGACAAGACGAAGAGCCTTTCACGCCGATGGATCTCCAACTGTTCTAAGGCGCCGAACTAGAATTCCTTTCGACCGAACAATGGAATTTGGCCGTTTCATATATCAAACCCTCGATCACTTGTAGCAATCTGATCCCACATCAAAACTATCCAATTTCACTCCGATTTCCCGACTAGCCACATGACGATGTCTAGTCGAACTTGACTGAGTTCGCTGGCTTCCTGGGTAAGAATTCAACAACAACAAACGTGAAAAGTCTTTCCCCCATCACACTGATACTATACAGGGCTTCAGTGGACAGAGGAAAGGGCCTCCATGTATGAATCAAAACCCTACTCCTAGGTTACGAACCAGCCACTGTGGAACCGTGGGTTTTACACTGTCTGCACACTATAGAAACACTATGGATTGACAGATAGCATCCGGTTAGGGTTCCATTTACAAAATCAGGATAAAGATATCAAATCACTAAGAACAACCAAGAAAATCAACACAGATCATACCCAGAACTCTCTTTATTCAGTTATCAAAAAGAACTTGTTGTAATACACACTTCTCTCTCTGCCCCGTGTGACATACAACCTGCCTCTAAAGAAGATGTAGAGACAGCAGTTATCCCCTCCAACCGTGCAAACTGATTTTCAAATCAGTTAGCCGTTGGTTTACCCTTCAGACAAGCAAAACTAAATGTGTGCCTTGCACAATTACATTCATGGGACCAAATTGACCCTTATTACAAAATGAAATGGCTTAAAAGCCTTATGAGACAACAAAAGAAAAGATGACCCTGCACTACAGAGAATGTGCTCCTGCACCAATTAGGAGCTGAACATGGAGCATCTGTGACTTCTTTCTTACTACCAAAATATGCCAGACTGAAAACATCACAAACTTTTGCCAAACAACCAGCTGTGGACGTTTGTGCCACTAGCTCCACAGTAGAAGCCATCACCTCCTTTTAAAAATGTCCCCAAAAGACATAGAAACAGTACAAAATCAGAAAAGGTTTCCTGCACCTAAAAGATACAAGGCTTGAAACTTTAGGGGGCTTTAATACTCTGAGAAAGAAGGTGGCTATTATAATACTACAGATACCCTTTGAGCCTCATGGAACGTCTGAACACAAATGGGTATCCAAAAACCTTCAGCCCCACAAATAAAACCCAAGAAATCAAATCAGCCAAAACTGTTCCTAGCAATGCACATTGGAACCTACCAAAATAAAAAGATAGAATCTCGGAGGTCAGGCAATAATCATCTGCATATTTAATTCAAAGAAGTATGGAAAAAATGTCTCTCTTCCTCTACAAAGAAGTCAAGATGCCCAATTCCTTCTTCTATCTTCTCTGCTTGGATACAGTATCAATTTCAGACTTATGGATGCTGCTATTGTATACTTTGAAGCAAATGCAATTGGCGGGTGTAAAGCCAAATTCCACAACTTTTGCCAGCATCCTCCATGCCTGGGCCAAAATGGACGCTTTGGAACAGGGTATGGACATCCATAATTATAACGAAAGGGGAATTTTTCTAATTTTAAGAAGCCTGTAAAATAGGCAGGAAATGAGTGATAGAAACAATATTTATAGCCTCTATTTGTAATTCTTCAAACTAGAAAATAAAATGTAGCAATCAATTGGAGGTCATGGAAGACTTGGTGTCTAGCCACATCTCAAAACATGCAAAAGAAACTGACTGCCATTTTTTTCCCAGGCTACGCGTCAATGCAAAGGTGAAATAGGGTATTATGTGTAGTAGTGGCGCCTTCTCTTGGATTAAAATATTGCCTTAAGAAACATGCAACTTTCCTTCATAAAACATTGAAAATAAGGTAGTATAATAAAAAATAATAATTACTATTGGTTGAAAACATTTGGAATAATGGCAAGTTAACTGATTAATTAAGAAATTAATAAAAAAACTCAAGGAAAAATCAACCGTCAATCACCCACCAATCACTGCACTGGAAAATGCCTACAGTCCCAGATAAAAAAATCAAAACCATAGGTAAAAGTTTAATATTTTCATGAAGCACAATTTTCAGAATAGAATTAATACCAATTTAGTGAGTTAAAAACATTAGTTTCCTGCTTATCACAGGGACTAATAAAAGAGGAGGGGGAGATAGTAAGTTTTGGGGAGAAAAGGAGTGTTATTGGAAGGGATTCATTTTGACCATGGAAATAGATATTTGTTTATCTATTATGAATGTTAAATTATTTTTGATGAATTTGAGCAGATTAGATATATATATTATGTGTGCTTAAAGCTGTCATTGCACATTATTATAAAGAATAGTTGTTCTATATCTTAGAGGGGAGATATTATGTGTGCTTAGAGTAATGAAGCTGTCATTGCACATTATTATAAAGAATAGTTGTTCTATATTTTAGAGGGGAGTGAGTGCAGTATTAAGATGGCCAATATTTTAATTTTGGTTATTCAAGCCAAGATCATAGCCCTGGACATGGTGTGGAGTATGATTGAATCACTTCCTTAAGATTTGTAACATAGGTGAAGCCTAAATGCAATCTTCAAAATATCAAAGTGATGACTGATATATTATTTTCTTTCTCCATGTTTTGAAGGATATTGATTTGTTTTTCGGCATGAACAACTTTTTCATGTTAGTGAATGTCTCTAATTCCCTTCCGGGTTTTATTCACCTATTCTTGAATTTTTAAATTTCTTTTAGAAATAATGAAGATATTAATGTTTTTTTTACTACTGGTTCTAATTTTCTGTAACATTTAATATCTTTGTCATATTCTTTTTCTTAATAAAAAAATTAGAGTATTACATATTATTTATTTATTTTATTTACATTAATATGAAATATGGTAAATTCTTTCAAATTTAGTATATGAATTAAATGGATTAAATTATTGAAATTACTGATATATTAAGAATAGAAAGAAATCCATAGAAAAAATAAAAAATAAAAAAAAAATTGGATTAGGATATGATTTTAGAAGTAAATTAGAAAGATAGAAAGAAACTTAAGAAAAACAAAAAGAAAGAAATTAATATTAGTAATAAAGCTTATTTTATTTTTCACATTAAACTAGTATAATGTTAATTTAGTTATTTCTTTTATTATAATCAAATTAATTGATTGTTCTTTTTTTCTAAAGTAAATTATATAAAATTTTATTTTAAATTTGGAGTACCATGTGAAAATAAATATTTTGTTATTTAATTTAATTTGTTAATCTATCTTAATTTTATTTAATGTCTATTTATTTGGTGGAGTTAATAAGCAAATGTATTTTCTTGGTATTGTTCTCATGATCATACTAATGGCAATAGTTTTCTTTATATCATATTCTTGATATTACATGGAATGGGTATATGATAGATCTTGTCTAAGTGGTTTAGTTCATTTAGGTATGACTTCGTGGGTATTTTATCTGCTTTCTTTCTTTACATCAAAATAATGGTTCTATAGGTTGAACTACTTAGTATGGTCATGATTATAGAATGAGCATAACCTTTTCAATATTGAGAACCAAGTCATTATTGTTAGAACTTTGTGGTGAAGACCTTGTCTTAACATCTATTAATGTCAAAAAATCCTTCCCATCTGAGGTTGTTTTCTTCTCGAGTTAGAAGAGGGAGCATTGTTCTAATAAAGACCTGATTAAGAATTCTTTGCTGTCATTTTTTTTAACAAATGTATTAAATCAACCTTGTGATTGCAAGACAAGTTACTCTGAACTATGAAGCCTCTGCGCTGCACATACGTAGGCAAGGCCATCACGGATGAGCCCCCAAGGCATTAGGTCGACCCCTTAGGGTCTATAGGTTCGTCATCTTGTGCATGGATATCTAATATGTTGTTTATTGATTTTGTGGGACTAATGTTTATATCTAGTTGTGCAGATTCATGTCGAAAGATTTGTGTAGGTTACTGTTGCGAAGACAAGCATTATATGAATGGTATAGGTAGCTGAACAATTCTGAAGGTGATTATTAGTTATTCTATACATTGTACTTCTCATTATGTATTATCAATGTATTGGGAACAATTATAAAAGATGTAATATGACTTCCTTCTTGTACTTGTAAATGATCTCTTCTTATTATGGAAACTCGCTAAATGTTAAACATTTATGGATATTCCATTAATGAATTGGTTCACTTTCCATTTTTGGATTCAGTTGCTTTTTCATTGGTTACTTTTAGTAAGTAGTATCTTCAGACTTTACAACAAGCATGTCCCTCAACAGAATACAAATTACATGAATGATATAGCTTTGAAGTGCCTTCTGCAAATCCACAACTAAAGACTAAGAACTTTCTATCATATTGGATATCAATGACTAACTAACTCCCGTCCTAGTGCGTCTAATGAATGCTTATGTATATCATCTCCTAGCTCAAATAATTCTCTACATTGACCTTAATAGGCTTTAAACTCCAATGCATGATGAAGTGTGTATGTCGGCCTACAACTCATGGTAATGCTCTACAAATTGATAAAATGTGTTGTGGTTCTCAATGAAGGTCTATCTAGTCCCATACTGTCTTGTATCATGTTCCATTTAGCTCCACAAGTTACAAGAATTCTCTACAAACCTTGTATGCTTGTACAAATTTGTGTCACACTTTTATAAAGGAAACGACCAACGTTGATCTAAATTTTTAACTTGAATCATTAAAAAGTGACATACATTTTGAATTTTGAAATGATGTAAATTAATGAAATGTATATTTTTTAGTGTATTTTATGTTTGTATTTTTTATAAAATTAAAAAATTATTTGAATACATTTTTTTGTAAAATTAACACTATAATTTAGTTGCTAATAAAATTCTGAAAAATGAAGTTAAGTGGGACGTCGTTCATTTTATAGTAAATTTTATTTTTTTCCTTCAAATTTTTGTGTGTATTTATAACTTGAAACTCTAGTGCATGGATTTATTTTTTATGCATTTTGATAAATATATATTTTTAAATAAATATTAAAAGTTGTGTATACTGAAAAATAATTATTTCGATGGGACGTTAGCTTTTGTCTTGACTATTTATCCAAAACAGAAAAAAATTATATCATCTTGACATGGAATCTCTTCTCTAGTGCATCATATTTTTTTTAATAAACTTTACTATTTTATCTTTATAAGACAATCAACCTTATATTTTGGTGTTGATGACCTACTTTTAGTTAAAATAAAAAATAAAATATTAACAATAATTAGACTATTAAAAAAACTACATTTTTAAAAACTACACTTACAAATCTATAAAAGAGTATTTTTAGATTTTTTTTTAAAATTATTTACATGAGTAGGAATTGTTGAAACATCAGCTTTTTTGAAATTTTGTATTTTTTTTGGTAAATTGGCCTCAAAGTGGTGCTACATATGTATTTAGTGGACACTTCTAGTTGGAAAAGTTGTGGCCCATATCTAACTTAGCTAGAATGAATCTCACCAGAGCATATGTTATGAAAAAAAATGACTTTTAGTTAGAAATGTTTAAATTCACTTGTGTTGATAAGTCAGCCAAAAGTGTGACACAGTTCTATGCTTTTAAAATCACACTGAATGTTGAATGCTCTATTATGTGAATGTTGATGATGTTTTGATAGCGCTAACTCTCCGCAAACAACTCCAAATCTCATCAAATCTGAATATGATGTAGATGACCTAGTGTAGAATCCAAATCCTACTCCACGAGTTGTGAAGTGCTAATACAGTAGAATGTCGTAGAAAATTTTGAAACTGCAACTAAGTGAAATGTAACTAAAATGTAAGAAAAGAAAGAAAATATTTTTGGTTGATGCAAGATTGCCTTTCAACCTGGGATGCTCCTGCATCAAACACCCAGGGTTTTTGAAAAGTGAGTCCCTCACTTTTTTGGGGCTAGAGGAAAACCAATACGGTCTACCTTAGCCTAAAAAATCCATGATGAATCATCCTCTATTCTTCCTTTCCACTTAACTAGGTACTCTTTATATTGCTTACCTTTGGTACTGTGTCCAATTTTGCTGCCCAAAATCTGCTCTATCTGTTCTGGTTGTTGTTGTGGTAACTAATCCTTCAACCTAACTTCAATGCTATCACTTGATTCTCCCTCATGGTATTGATAGAGATCTACAATATTGAATATAGGTAATATGCCAATTGTCTCCAGTAACACCACTTCATATGCATTTCCTAAATCAAACTTCCTAAGAATCCTACATGGTCCAAATTTCCTCATCTTCAGCTTGTTGTATGTTCCCACTAGAAATCTTTCCTTTCTGAGATATACCATGACTTCATCTCTAACACAAAATTCCTTATGTCTCCTCTTCTCATCTACTTGTTCTTTATACGTACTGTTCATCTCCTCCAAATTCTTCTTGACTTGTGTGTGTGTTGTTTTCATGTTTCTTGTAAATTCTTCTACCTCTACACTCCTTTTGTTATCCATACTGATGTCTCTAAGCTCTGCAACTCCTCTAGGTTGTAATCCTGTCACAACTTCAAATGGTGTCATCCTTGTACTTCTACTTACTAAGTTATTGTATGCAAAATCTACTTGTAGTAGAATTATATCCCAATTTCATGTCTTATCTCCTACTAAGCATCTCAACAAGTTACCCAAACTCCTATTTACCACTTTTGTCTGTCCATATGTCTGTGGGTGAAATGTTGAACTAAAGTTTAGGTCTATCTTCATCTTCTTCCACAATGTTCTCCAAAAATATCCTATGAATCTTGTATCCCTATAAGAAATTATACTCTTAGGTAATCCATTCAATCTCACAATCTCCTTGAAAAATAGGTTAGCAACATGTACAACATCAATTGTCTTCTTACAAGGAATGAAATATGTCATCTTTAAAAAATTTGTCCACTACTACAAATATAGAATCATGTCCCCTCTATGTTCTTGGCAATCCTAATATGAAATCCATGCTTATGTCTTCCCAAGGTCTCTCTGGTAGTGTCAAAGGTTTGTATAATCTAGCATTTTGACTACTTCCTTTTGCAACTTGATAAACTCTGCAACTTCGAAAAAAATTCATTACATCCTTATATATCTGAGGCCAAAAATAATATTCATTCACCAAAGCTACTATCTTATCAATACCAAAAATGTCTTGCTAGTCCACCACTATGCTTCTCCTTGATCAAATTATCTCTCATTGAACTCCTAGGTATACACAACTGATTTCCTTTGAACAACATATCCTCCTGAATGAAATAATCCAACCACTAACCTTTATCTATCACAACAGGTTCTCTACATGCTTTCCATGCTTCTAAAAAATCAAGATCCTCTTCATACATATGCTTAAGTTCTTCAAAACCTCGTACTTCTACCCTCATCTCTGTCAATAGGTTCCTTCTTCTACTTAATGCATCTGCAACTTTGTTTGACTTTCCACTCTGGTGCTTCAATACAAATGTGTAACTCTACATGAACTCTACCCATCTCATGTGTCTCTAGTTCAACTTACCCTGACTATTCAAATACTGCAAAGCTTCAGTGTACAACACAAATTCTTTTGGCAACAAATATTGTCTCCACTTCTTCAAGGCTTGAATTATGGCATAGAACTCCTGATCATAAACTAAATATCTCCTCCTTGCATCATTCAACTTCTCACTAAAATATGCTACTGGTCTCCCTTCATGACTTAGCGTTGTTCCTATTGCATTTCCACCAACTTGAAACACTTTATCAAAATCGAGTAGTTCTAACACTGGTTGCTCTATCACCTTTTGCTTCAACAATTGAAAACTCTTATGTGCTCCTGATGTCCACTTAAAATCCTTTCAGTCACCTCTCATTGTCTCTATCATTAGTGTGCATATAGTACTAAAATCTCTGATGAACTTATGGTAGAAACTTTCTAGTCCATGAAAAGATCTTACCTCTCCAATGTTCATAGGTGTTGGCCATTCAACAATTGCTTTGACTTTCTCTGGGTCCATCTTCAGTCCTTCTGTAGAAATCACAAATCCCAAGTATACCAATTATGTCTTCATGAAACTATATTTCTTGATGTTTATCAACAATTTCTCTTCTCTTAGCCTCTGAATTACTTGTCTAATATGCTGCAAATTTTCTTCTTCTGTTCTACTGAAAAATTAGAATATCATCCAAGTATACAATAACAAACTTAAGAATTTCTTCAAAACCTCATTCATCAATCTCATGAATGTACTTGGTGCATTAGATAATCTAAAATGCATGACTAACCACTCATACAATCCTTCATTTGTCTTGAATGCAATCTTCCACGTGTCTCCTTCTCTGATCATGATCTGATGGTATCCACTCTTTAGGTCTATCTTTGTAAAAAATTTTGATACGCTCAAATAGTCCATGATGTCATCCATCCTTGGCAATGGAAATTTATACTTGACAGTGACCTTATTGATTACTCTTGAGTCTATACACATCCTCCATTCTCCATATTTCTTTGGTGCTAGTACTGCGGGTACCACACATGGGCTTAAACTTTCTCTAATCAATCCTTTCCTCAATAGCTCTTGTATTTGTCTATTTAGCTCTGCATTTTCTACTGGTGTCATCTGGTGTCCTCAGGCAGTGGTTCTTCTTCTCTTGTGGTGGCAATTTCTGCACTTAGGGTACCGCACTTCTTCAGAATCAATGCAAAACACATGTTCTCATGTCTCAATCCATCCAAAAATTTCCTTCCATCCACTAAACAATTTCTAGCATTTCCACATACTTCACTTTTAGGCTCTTCTTCCAAAGGTATTAGATATGTTTCTTCCCATTTGATGTTATAGTATAGGTATTCTTCCTTCCATCATGTATTTCCCTTCTATCATATTGCCATGGTCTTCCCAACAATATATGACATACATCCATTGGCATAATATGACACAATACCTCATCATTATAAGATCCCATATGAAATTTTACCAAACATTGTTCACTCATTAGTACGTTGTGCTCATCTTGAATCCATGCTATCTTATAGGGCTTCAGATGTTTCAACCTCTCTAGATTCAGCTTCACCACCATCTCTTCTGAAACCAGATTATCTATACTACCACTATCAATGATAACCTTGCAACGTTTACCTCCTAATTTGTTGTCCAGAAAAAACTTTTCCTTTGAAATGGCTCCTTAGTTGTTTCTTCTTGGAACAAAGATCTCCTCATGACTAATGACTCACCCTTCTCTGGCTTTCCCACTGAACTAGGTGATCTAACTAGTTCTTCCTCCACATATGTTGCCCTTGCACTATTTTCTATCCTTTTTCTAGTACTCCCTTGATGACATTTAAATGCTCGGTGTCTTTCGCCTCCACACTTGAAATAGGTTCCTCTGAATGATCTTTTGTCAAATCCTCTTTCATCTCTCTGGTATCCTTCATTACGGTAAGAATTATGACTTCCTCTATTACTATAGTAGAAATTTTTGTCATATCTCCCTGTGTGGTATGAATTACTGTCTCTTTCTTCCTTTCGGTATGGGCTACTCTCCTTGTTTTACTCCATATATGGTCTTCCTTCTTCAGAATGTGTTCTACCTCTCTGAGATTTGCCTCCTCTACCTCTATGTCTTTGCTTATGTCTCTTATTCAACTTTTCTTCAACTTTCAATGCAAATTGTATGCTTCTTCTACTATTGTCATCCTTACCAAACTTAGTTCTTCTTGAATGTTTATCCTTAATCCATTTATGTACCATGCCACTTTCTCCTTTCTTGCTTCACTATGTCCAATCCTAATAATCATCTTATAAAATTCTTCAGTGTACTCCTTCACAGATTTCTCTTTTTGCCTTAGGTTTTACAATCTCTTCAACAATTACAACTCATAGCAGTAGGTATCAACCGATTCTTCAATTTTGTCACCATCCTATCCCATTTTATGATTTTCTCTTTTCCTCTCCTATTTCTATTCAATTAAACTTCTTTCCACCAAATAGCAGCATGTCCTTTCAACATAGTTTTTGCAAATCTCACTCTTTATGCATCTTCTATTTCCTCATATTCAAAGTAATCCTCCATGTCATTTATCCAATCGATCAATTCCTCAGGGTTTAAATTTATGGTATAGTTTGACACTTCCATTCTAGGTCTCTTACCAATCTTAGAAATAGCTTTCAACATCTTCATCTAATCTGACTCTTCTTCTAGGGTTTATCCATTTTGGTCGGCATCTTGAAATTCTTCATTATCACTTTCATCCTTATGTCTAGGGTTTAGTCCTCTTCTTCTATCCTCTTCTATAGCATTTAATCTAACTTCCATTTTTCTCCTCATCTCTATCATTTCTTCCATTCTTCTGGCAATGTTGGCCATAGCAGGCATCCTCCTTGGTGGCATCTCTTCCTCAAATCCAATGCAGCTACCTCAATTTGGTGATCTGACTACAGGGTTGCAACTGTCTCACAATCGGCAAGCTCTGTTGAAAAACACAAGTAGACTGCCTTAGGTTGGCGATCTATTTACCACAAGATCTTTTGGAAAGCCTTCTCTCCCAAAGGATTCACAAACTTCACTTTGATACCACTTGGTGCAAAAACAAATGGAGGGTCCAGATAATGGATTATCTAACCATGCAGCTAGAGTAAACACAACGAAAACAACACAAGAATAACACAAGAATAGAATGCAATGGAAGATCAATTGATTCAATATCTCAAATGGTTGCAATACTCATATGTCAGCAACATGCGAACTGATATGGGCTCACAGTTATGTCCCTTGGCAAAATACAAATTAAATGAATGATATAGCTTTGAAGTGCCTTCCACAAATCCACAACTAAAGACTAAAAACTTTCTATCATATTGGATATCAACAACTAACTTCCATCCTAGTGCATCTAATGAATGCTTATATATCATCTCTCAGCTCAAAGAATGCATTGCATCAGCCTTAAGAGGATTCAAACTCTAATGCATGATGACGCATGTAGGTCAGCCTAAAATTCATGGTAATGCTCTGCAAAAGGATGAAACGTGTTGCAGTTCTCAATGAAGGTCTATCTAGTCCCATACTACCTTGTATCATGTTCCATTTGGCTCCACAAGTTACGAGAATTCTCCGCAAAGCTTGTATGCTCATACTAAATGTTGAATGCTCTTTTCTGTGAACGCTGATGATGTTTTGATAGCGATAACTCTCCACAGACAACTCCAAATCTCATGAAATCTGGATATGATGTAGATGACCTAGTGTAGAATCCAAATCCTACTCTGCGAGATGTGAAGTGCTAATGCGGTGGAAAATTCTGAAACTGCAATTGATTGAAATGTAACTAAAATGCAAGAAAAGAAAAGAAAGAAAATATTTTTGGTTGATGCAAGATTGTCTTTCAACCTAGGATGCTCTTGCATTAGAAAATGTATGTTTCAATTACTATAATAGTAAAAATAGCTCTTCTAATAAATAAACAACAATGTAAATAAATAAAAATAATTCTTAAATAGTTATAAAGTAAAACTAGCATACTATCTTTAGAAAAATATATGTAAAAAATGACACCTATTTTTAAGTGGATCTATACTTAAATAAAATGAGTTCCTAAAAAATGATATCTATCGACATCTTTTACTTCGATTTTTCTAAAGATAAGTATGCAAGTATAAATACAATATAACTATATTTATATTAGTTATTATAATTAATATTTCAATATAAATATAAATATTAATAAATTAATTATATTACTAATATTTATTTGGCTATTATTTATGAACACATCTTGTAATGCCCAAAATTTGGTAGCCCTTCCTCTTACAAAAATCAAATTTTTTAGACCAATCTTTTAATCAAATAGTAAGACAATATAAATTAGTAATTGTCTAATCCTTGTTTTACAAAAATCAATCTTTCTAGAGTTTTAAACTATTTTTTAATTTTTGAGTACTATAAATTAGTAATTTGTCATAAATTTGGACAGTTGAATTATAAGCTTTTTTTAAGTTAACATATAATGCAATCTTTAAAAATAGAGTAACACACATAGTTGTGTTACTCGGTATGTTGCTTTGCTTGCACTCACCTATTGCTCCGCACTCGTGGTTCAATGCCACAATGTATGTGAAATCTGGCGACTGGAAATTGTAGAGAGGAATTTGGCATGGAGAAATTCTAGGTGCAAAGGTTGGAGGATTGGAAGAATGAACTACTTTCTTTATTGCTCTGTGAGAAGCAGGCTTCACCATTTTAGAAATGCAGTCTTAGAAACTTGCATATTATTTCAGATAATTACACTTCTGGCAGGGAGTTTTCTAGACATTATTTCTTGCAAGCTTTGGATTAAATACAAAATAACTAGTTTGAGATCATTCCATGGTATCAGTTCTAGGAAAACAGAAATGGCCACTTTTGGACATTAATTAATAGATTGATTAAATTAAATTAGTTGTGTTTGGTTTAGAGTCACCAAAAGTTTCTTTAGTAACAATTTATAAGAACTTATTTTTTATTGTCATGAATATTATATGATATAATGAATGTTAAATAGATCATTTATGTTGAGGAGAGAGATTCTTGTGAATCATTATTGATGAAATACTATTTGATAAAATTGATTGAAAATTAAGCAAACATGATTTATTTAATTTGTGGTAGATGTTGGTTTGGGTAATCTTTTATTGGCAAAATTTACATTTGACTACTAAACAATTTGTTGTTTAGGAATAGCTAATAATTGCTTTTTTGGACAAGGAGTCTTTGTACAAAATTGGAATTCATTCAAAGTTGCTCAATGTCAAGGAATTTGTCAAGGATGTTGGTATTAACCTATCTAAGGATATAGCTATTTTTTCTCAATAATTTTAAATTTGTAAAAACCATAAGATGTCCGTTGAAATTGAGTTCCAACTCCTTTATAATGTTATCTTTATACTTATTGTTCATCAATTAGAGACAATATGGTGTGATTAAATCAACACCACTTTTTTCAAGTTACAATGTTACAAGACATGGAAAATCTAGGTTTGCCAACAAAATAGTCATGCACAAGTAAATATGTTTAAATCAAACCGACTCTAACCTCCATGCAGAAATATGTGAGTGGTAGGTTTTAAATTACGCTAAAATATTCATGAATACCTCTATAACTACAACACTCATAGAAGACAATGTCAAAGACAATATTGTGACATGCATCCATGACCATAGCTAAACATAACTCTCACATATTAAAATTACATAGAAAAACACATAAAAAATCCGAACAATCTATAATGTCATTTTTAAATGATGAATTAAGAAAACTAGTTTAATAACAATTACACCTAAATTTGGTATTCCCACCAAAAAGAAACAAAAAGGCACAAAAAGCATTAAAGACTTAACTATCACCTTCATGATATTAATGTGGAAAAATATGTTTTAAAAAAAATCTAAATTAGTCGTTCTTAAGGTTAATAATTATTGTGTAGAGATAGTATCTTTGGAAATCATCATCAATATGAATAAATTAAAATACTTTCAAAGTTGCTTCTTTTTTATACAACCATAAAAAAACTCTTAAATTGTCACACTCCTAAAATTCTTGTCACAACACTTAGAAGTAATATCAAATGGCCAATGGACATAAATATAAATATATCCCTTTAAGTTATAAATATTGTATACTAAATTTCTTAAGAAATATATCATCTTGTTAAATTTGTTTTTCATACTTGATGGTATCAAGTTCCATGGGATATATGTATTGCCCACAAAAAAGTGAAAATTATATGCATCATGTTTACCCAAACAAAGTCTACTTTTCTATGGTCATCCATTTTTGTGCATGTATTCTAATCCTATGGTCCAATAATCTTGCCAAGAAGATTTTGTTATATAGATATTGTGTTGGGATGATTTGGAACATATATAAATGACTATTAAAAGTACATGAAGTCAAGTTAGACAATCATGAAATGAGAATTATTCCACTATGTTGAATTTGTAGGTCGTGTTCTAAATAAATTCCCTTTGGTTATAAATATTGTGTCCTATAGGATTTATTAATAAAGATATCCTATTGTAGATATCCTATTGTTAAATTTACTTTTATACGCCTAATGATATCAAGTGTCTCTAGATAGTATGTATTGCCCACAAAAAAAGTAAAAATTATATGCTTCATGTTTATCCAAATAAAGTCTACTTTTCTATGGTCACAAGTTAGTGCATGTATTCTAATTCATTGATCTCCAACAGTCTTGCCACTAGAAGATTTTGTTATTCAAATACTTTATACTCTATTGGGATGATTTGAACCAATCTTGGGTGTTGGATGATATATGGTACATATTAATCATAAACTCAAATACAATTTAATGTATTCTTGAAAACTTAAAATATTATGGTTTATGAAAAAGAAACACCCATATAAGAATATGCATATCATGAATCTACTATGGATTTGTGTTATTCTTAGTTTGCATTCTTTTCATCTATCAAACTAATTTGAATAATTATATCAAGTTCATCATTGCCATGTGTGAAGTGTTGTTCTTTAATTTTTATTGGCATAAACAAGTTCAAATCTATTTTTAGATTAGAAATTCCTTTGTCAAACAAATTTTTTTGAAGCATCCTCTTTCCTTCCAAAACTTATTTTTCTAAAAAAATGCACTTAAATGTTTGTTGAGATGAAATATTCCCCCACATGAACATAATTTTACTTCCACTACTTGGTTTTGGTATACTTTTCACTCTTTGATTCTCATATGTGCTCAAAAGAATACATATTTCTAAGTAACTAAATTAAAGAATGTATTTGGTCCACCCAAATTAAACTAGTAAAAACACATAAAAGTGCTATCAAATGACCCATAAGCATATATATAAATAGTTCTATTGGCCAAACATTGTACTAAAAAACATAAATGTGTAAACACTTGACACACACACACACACATGTCATTTGATAGCACCTTTAGGTGCTTTTACTAATTATTTTACGTATGATGCAAATTGTTCCCCATATTTTACTAGGAAGGACTAAATAGTCTTTATAGAATAAGATAAAAGATTAACAATTTGAAAGGAGGTCATAGATAAAATTATTAGTACATAAAATTACTCGAAGGTAAATATGTGTCCAATTTTATCCTCTCAAACTACCATATCTACTATCATTAAATAATATTTACCTATTGTTGTACAAAGAAATGTGACACTTAAAGAATAATTGAATGTTTCTTAAAATTTAGAATAAGGCTCCAAAAACTAAATAGTGAATAATATCTCCCTAAAATACTACCATATCTACTATCCATAAATAACATTTACCTATTGTTGTACAAAGAAATGTGACGCTTAAGATTAATTGAATGATTCTTAAAATAATAGCTCCCTAAAGTAAGGTACTAATAATGCCCATTCATTCACCAACATGACTATAGAAAGAACAAAGACCAAACATTTATTTATCTATTGCTAATTGAATGTTTCTTAAAATAATAGCTCCCTAAAGTAAGGTACTAATAATACCCATTCATTCACCAACATGGTTGTAGAAAGAACAAAGACCAAACATTTATTTATCTATTGCTAATTGTTTAATATTTACCTATTGTTGTACAAAGAAATGTGACGCTTAAGATTAATTGAATGTTTCTTAAAATAATAGCTCCCTAAAGTAAGGTACTAATAATACCCATTCATTCACCAACATGGCTATAGAAAGAACAAAGACCAAACATTTATTTATCTATTGCTAACTGAATGTTTCTTAAAATAATAGCTCCCTAAAGTAAGGTATTAATAATACCCATTCATTCATCAACATGGCTAAGAACAAAGATCAAACATTTATTGATCTATTGCTAATTGTTTACAAATATTTTGCTCATACAAGCATCAACATAAGACCAATACAAGCTCTTGCAAGCACAACCATGAGACTAATACAAGCTCATGTGGAGCAACCACATTAGAAACCACCTGTGGAAGAGTCACAACTTAGAAATCCACTTATTTAAAAACCACCTCCACACTAGAAGCCAACTATGAAGACCAAGAGTCAGAACTTAGAAATCCATATTAGAAGTCCCTTTGGGATTTGAACTTGGGCCTCCACAATGAAAACTCAATATTTTAACCAATTAAACTCAAACCCTTAAACTTTTATTTATATTTGTAATAACACATACTGTTATATTTTGTTTCTGAAGTGCTTCTATGGCTGACCATTGACAGCCTTTAAATCTCCTTTGGGATTCTTTGCTGTGGCACCTTTTTCCTCCTGCCAAACACAACTTAATTAACATCTTCAGATTTCCTACTAAAGGGTTGAGAATTTCAAATTAACACTAAAACTAGTCTCCTAGAAACCTTAATACTGATTTTTTTCTTACCATGAGTTCGGAGCATAGCTTTAGACATATAAATTCAAAACTGTACTCGCAACAATCAACCCATTTGTCTGTGTCTGCTGCTGTATTGCCAGAAATTTTATATCAGCATTGAACAAGTTTCAATAATTATCAAACTAAAGAATTTCAATCCAATGAATACATACAAGTTTGGCCTTTAACTGGTGGGCGTGCTAAGACAGGCAAAAGTGTTGCCGCAATAAGAGAGAGTAGTAGGGCACAAACAACCTTGCTAGACATTGCCATTGTTATGAGCTCTCTTTTCAATTTACACTGATTTTGGGCAATCACAAAGTGGGTAGCTATTTATAAAGTGTTGTGGAACTATTCTATCTCATCTTCTTCTACCGTGGAGGACGGGGTGCCTGAAAATCTGCCTCTTAAACGTTGACAGCGTATTTGAGGCTTTTAAATCAATCCATGGTCATTAATACTATAAACTATTTTTGCAACTTAACCTGCTGAAACGAAACGGAGTTACTTTGGAGAGTAATTTATATGAAAATAATCTCTACTTAAAATCATTCATCTGTTTTCTCTACAAATGACTCCTCTCATACTCTAATATATGAATCCAAATAGTAACATGCTTTATCCACTTGCATAACAATATCCATACCCTCCTTATGTTATTATCAACACCACACATTTTAATCCCAAAAAATGGTGTCACATAAGAATATGTTTATCTGGTATATAATTGTTAGTTTGTATGTTTTTGAGTTTTTGAATTGTATATTTATACAGTTTCAGCCTTCACAAATAATTTTTTGGTTAATTTATATAGATAATTCTAAATTTAATTACGAAATATCATATCTCACACACACAACTTGGATAAGGCATTCAAAAGCAAAATGGTATATCAATTTGTTGAATACATGACATGAAATTTGATCAAATATGTGTATAAAGTCAATCCAACATATATATAGAAAAAGAGAGACTACTGAATATAAAAATATCCATGAAAAATCTAACATAAATTCTATCAAGCATATAATCAACTATAAAGTTTATCACTGCCTACAGAAAATGAAAAATGTTCATGTATACCAAATATAAAGTTTATGAGGAATTATGTGAACATGCAACTTTGAACCCTACATAACCCTAAACCCTACATTTATGTGTATATAAGAACATATAATATGTAAAACTAAAATTTACTTGACTAGGTATTGGTTGTATAGACAAATTGCATTCCAATAATTGAAAAATTAATTTTTGAAGAGTGTTGAAATGTCTTGGTAAATAAAATTGAAATCTCAAAAATAATCTAATTTAGTAAAAATAAAATAGGACTAAAATATTTCCTTTTAACTATAAAACTAAACTTTATAAAGCCTATTAAATAACACAAATATTTCCTTAAAATGTAATAATACTAATACTTTTATAATTTAAAATGCATTAAAATATTGTAAGTTTGAAGAATAAAATAAAAAATGTAATAATATTGTGAAATATTTTTCGTGATACTATAGATTTTTAACTTTTGACTAAATAAAATTGAAATCCTAGATTTTTAACTCTTGAGTAATAAAATTAAAATTTCAAAAATAATCTAATTTCATAAAATGAAATATTAGAACACTAACCCTAGTTGGGTGTGGAGAGATTTGAAATGTCTGCCTCAGATATTAAAATGTAATAATATTGAATACTATTACAATTTAAAATGCATTAAAATATTGTAAGTTTGAAGAATAATTACATAGAGAACATGATTTTAATTATTTTAATTAATCTAATATTGTGGTTTAGTAATATTTTTTTCTAAAGATAAAGAATTTTTTTATCATTTCAAATTTGTAACTATTATATTTCCAGAACTAAATTTATAAGGAAAAATTTATGTGAACTCATTTTGAAATGTCTTGGGTAAATAAAATTGAAATCTCAAAAATAATTCAATTTGGTAAAAATAAAATAGCACTAAAATATTTACTTAGCTATAAAACTAAACTTTACAAAGCCTATTAAATAACACAAATAATATTTCCTTAGCTATAAAACTAAACTATTTTTTTTTAAAAAGAGGGTAAAAACTTTATTAAGTCAAGAGAAGAGTACAAAGAGTAAGAGCAAACCCATCAATGGCATCAAAACAAAACAAAATTAAGAAGCTCCCAAGAAGCACCTCATATCTTCTGTAATCAAATCTTCAAGAACAAGGGCCCAATCTTTAGGAAGATTATGTCAATCAACTACATTCCAAGTCCCCATTTGCTCAGAAGCCCACCTAGCCAAACTATCAACCACCTTATTCCACTCCCAAGGGATATAACAAAAAGCAACTGAGTCCAAAGCAGTGCTCAAAGAAACAATTTGCTTGACCACCACCACTAGCTACCAGTTCACCCCCTCAAACTACCTCCTATTCAGAAGGTCAATAACCACCTAAGAATCTGATTCACAAACAATTCGCCTCCACCCCAGAGCACAAGCCTGCTCTAATGTCAGGACAATAGCTAAAGCCTCCATGAGGTTATTAGTATGCTAACCTCTATAGATAGAGAAGAAAAAAACCACCACTCCTGAACTATCTCTGCCAATGCCACCAACACCGGCATGCCAAGGATTGCCTCTTGAGGAGCCATCAGTATTAATTTTCAACTCTCCCAGAGTAGGAGGGTACCAGTGACCAGTACGAAAAACCCTCTCCCTTTTGCACCCATGACGAACAGTCCTCAAATTGCTTTTTCCCCCCAAAGGAAATCCTAAAGCACCAACAACACCAAAATCACCAGGATCCATAGGAACAAACAAGTCGCACTTAGCAATCAGAGTTCCTAGAGGACCCCCAAAATTCTCAACCAGAGTTGGCCAACCAACATCTTCCTATCCAGAAAAATTTTACGGTTGCATTCCAACCAAATATGCCAAATTATCAAACTAGGGCCAATAACCCAAGCAATCAGAAGAAAAGAAGTCTTAACCGAAGGAGATCTATGATTATTCCAAATTTCCTGCAAAGAAGAAACATGTCTGCATGGCCTACACCAAAGATTCCACCAAGAGGGCCAAATGACCTTCGCAAAGGAGCATTAAAAGAAAAGATGGGAAATGCACTCTTCATGCCCAACACACATAACACACATAGAAGGACCCTGAAAACCCCACTTCCAGAGATTCTCCCAGGTAAGACATCTTCCTTGCACCACTAACCAAGAGAAGAAATTACACTTAGGCCCTGCAAACTTATTCTAAACCTTCTTCCACCACGGGACTTCGATACTCCCAAACATCTGCTTATCAAGAACTTGGTAGCCTAAAGCAACAAAATAAATACCCTTTGGATAAAAACCCCAAGCCAACACATCATGTCCAGAGAGAGAACTACAGGCATGACCTGACAAAAGCACTGCTAACTCCTAACGATCCCCAATCACACCACTAGGAGGCTAGTCCCTCGGGTCCTTCCATCTGAAAACTTTAGCCTACCCCAGAGTCTGATGAGTTTTAAAATCAGCCACATGGCACCAACCACCGTTAGAAAAATGCTGACACAAATTCTGCAAATGAGGATGAATAGTCAGAATGGGAGGATATCGATCCCAGGAGTCATGCCAGAAAAGAGCATCCTGACCATCATTGCAAATCTAAAACAACCCCTACTTAGCCAACTTGGCACCCCTTTTCAGAGTGCCCCAAATCATAGAACCCTTCCCCTCCAAGCTAAAGCAAGCCACATCAGCACATTCAACCTCGCCAAGATATTTTGAGGTAAGGATTTTAGCCCACATTTGATGTTGTTGAGAACACCACCTCCAATACAATTTAGTAGCTAAATCTTGCCCATTCAAATCAGTCCTGCGCAACCCTAATCCACCTTCCTGCTTTGGTCTACAAATGACATCCCACTTAACCAAACTCCACTTGCTATGAAGGAGATATCTTGACCAAAGGAATTGCCGAGACAATCTTTCAAAGTCTTTAATAAAACTGGAGGGTGCAAAAAGGACAAAGCATTTGTATATAGGAAGAGCCTGCACCACTGACTTCAGAAGGGTCATTCTACCAGTAGAAGAAAGCCACCTGCAAGTCCAATGCTTGACCAAGAGTCAGAACTTATCAATAATCCCCTGCCAAAATATTTTAGGAAGCAGGATGCCAAGATAAACTAAAGGAAGAGTGCCAATCTGAAAATGCAAAATACCAGTAATCCTCCTTTGAATAATCTTAGGAGTGTTAAAGAAATATATAAAATACTTCCCTTCATTGATACATTGTCCTGATGCAACCAAATAGTAATCCAGGATGCTACGCCATCTAATAGCCTCCTCAACCTTGGCACATCCCATGAGAACTGTATTGTCCACAAATTGCAAATGAGACTGGGAGGGAATATTAATTCCCCAATTCTGCCCTTGGATCAAGCCACATTCCACCTGAGATCTTATAAATCTCCCCAGGCCTTCAGCAAGCAAAATAAACAAGTAGGGAGACAAAGGATCCCCTTGTGACGCAACTTTTGACCCACTCGATCCAGTCACTAGCAAAACCAAAAGCTCCTAGAATCTTAAATAAAAATGCCCATTTAACATGATCATACGCTTTAGCCATGTCTAACTTAATAAACATGGATTTTTCTTTAAAGGACTCCATAGAATGAATGGTCTCAGCAACAATAATCACTCCATCCAAAGTCTACCTTCCAACAACAAAGCCCCCTTGTTCCTCCAAAATAAGCCTGCATAACCAAGGCTTCAACCGCTCTGCAATCAACTTTGTAATTATTTTATACACTACATTACACAAAGCAATAGGCCTATAACTGTCCAAAGTATTAGCCCCATTCTTCTTTGGTATGAGGGCTAAAAAAGTTGCATTCATAGATTTTAGCATTTTTTTGTTCCCAAGAGACTATTGAACAATTACCAAAATATCAAACTTGATCACTTCCCAAAATTCTTGAAAGAATTCGATAGGAAACCCATCAAGCCCTGGGGCTTTTCCTCTTTTCATCTAGAACACAACATCTTCAAGCTTTGAGAGAGAAATAGGACTAAGCAATGCTTCATTTATTTCTCTAGTAACCAAAGGCGGTATGGTACCCAGAATCAAAGCTTCATCTTCCTTTGTAGGAGGGGAATCCTCAGATAGCAAAGCAGAATAAAAACGGACAAACTCAGCAGAAATAGAAGCAGAAGAAGAAAAAATCTCTCCATTTTCTACCAAAAGAGAAGAAATAACATTACCTTGCCTTCTATCCTTCACCGAATTGTGAAAAAAGGAAGTATTTATGTCTCCATCCTGGAGCCACTCAATTCTTGACTTTTGTTTCCTAAAAATCTCTTCCCTTAATTCCCATTCTTCCACTTCCTTCACCGTAGCAGCTTCCAACAAACCAAGCTTCGCTGTGAAACCGTGATCACGAATCTACCTAAAAATCAAATCCAACTGAATCTGAGCATTCTACTTCGCATGGAAAACATTATTAAAGTGTTGTCTATTCCAGCGCTTCAACTTATACTTCACAAACTAAAGTTGTTTAGAGAAAGAATACATAGCAGTGCCATGCATCGGCTTTCCAAGACACCACCAGCCAGGAAGCAAGTCATGGAGAGAGTCATCCCTAAGCCACATAAGTTGAAACTTAAAAGACTGCTTTATACATCGTCAGGGTAACTTAGCCTCAAGATTGATCGGCCAATGATCAGAACCTCAGCCATCCAAAATCTCAAAGTTAGTCACCCACCTATCTCCTAGCCAGAAGTTGGATACCAGAAATCTATCTAGTCTTTCAAAAATAGCCGCTTCCCCACTTCTCCTATTACTCCAAGTGAAAATCCCATTATTAGGCATGATATCAACCAGGTTTAAGAGTGCAATATTATCCTGCAAGAGCATCGAAGAAGGATCTAGGCGAGCATTACCTCCCCTCTTGTCCACCATAGAGATGATGACATTGAAATCCCCAGCCAGAATCCAAGGAAGATAAGGATCCAAAGACCTCACATATCTCACATGATCCCACAACAAAACCTTACCCTGAAAGTCGTTCAGAGCATACATGTTCGAGAAGAGAACTCTCTCCCTAGACTCAAGATGAGCAGCCACACAAGAAATCAAACCTTTGCAAGAGAGCCACCAAATTGGTCTAACTCTGTGGGGGTCCCATAAACAAGACACCCCACCGGAGTTACCAGATGCCCCAAGACATTGGCACTAACCCTGATCCCAAATCTTCGAAGCTACCCCCATCATACAATCAACATATAACTTAGTTTCTTGAAGAAAACCACATCAAGAGAATGGAAACGAATCAAATCCTGAATAGCCTTTTGTCTAGGGATGCTATTCATACCCCGCACATTCCAAGAAAGCACAATCATCATTGAGGCTAGGAGAAGTGACCATCAATAGTCCTCACCCAACCTGACTCTACCAATGTCTCACCAATTAGCTTGACCTTTTCTTAATCCTTCTTCCTTCCCACCTTAAGAGGTTTCTTAGGAACCCCTTTCTTGGAAGTTTTTTGTTGCAAGCCTAAAGCAGGTGAATGAGATTTATTTTAACCTAGGTCTGGAGTACTCTGCGCCTCAAAGAGAACACCACCATCATCAATGGGCCCACCGGGAGCCTCCATCCCTAAACCAGTCACAACTAAAGAAAGTTCTGAAGTAGGCACATCAGTATCCATCTGAGAGTCCTGCACACCAGGCTGAGCCAAACTTGGAGGTCCAATAGACTGAACCCCAGGCTCCTCTTCAGCAAAAGAATCCACTGATCTCTGCAGAGTCTCCTGGAAACCATTCGCCAGAACCAAGTCTTCTAATGCCTCAAACTTGTTGACGGTTTCCTCCTCCTGCCTATCCTTAAAGGATCTCTTTTGGCCTCGATTACGATTTTGAGACTTAATCAGAATAAAACCTTCCTTATCATCCCCCCTCCCTACATGGGATCTCTACCCTTGTCTGCTTTCAAATGAGGCTGAGAAGGAGCATTACATGTACCAGTAGCACTAGAAGCTCGAGGGCACTTCCGCTGAAGATGGCCATAATCATGGCATAGTCGGCACCTGAAAGGTCACGTCTCATAATCTAATGGTTGAGTTCAGGAGCAAGACCCAACAGTCATATCAATAGAGTTTGGCAGTGGCTAGCTCAAATCAATTTCAACACAAACCCTTGCATAAGAAAAAATACTCTTATTTAGAGTTTGCTGAGAAGGACCAATAGGTTTTCCCAGCAACAACGCAATTGATTGCACTATATCACTTCTCCAGCATTCAAGGGGCAGTCGGGGAAGACGAACCCAAACAGGGATTCTAGAAGGTAACTCCTCCACCGAGTTAAAGCTAGCATGCAATGGTTTGATGAAAAGACCCACCTAATTATAGAAGTACTAACCCCCTTCAAAGGCCTTGTTCTGATTAGAGACACATGAAAAATCCACCATAAAGAAGTTATTTCCAACTAGCAAAATATCAAAGTCTCCTTCTGGATTCCATGTCTTGTGAATCCAAGTATTGAGAAATGGGGGAGAAACCCTCAGCCCCATGAACTTACAAATCAAAACATGATTGCAGTAATAATTAATATCCTCAGCTACCGACTCTAATTGGATTACTAGCACCGATCGCTCTTAGGCCCTCTCCAAGCATCCATTAACCTTTTGCAATTTAAGGGCACCATTTCAGACCACACCTGATCCAGAGGCAGACAGAATGGGGCTCCGACATCCACCCCAGCCATAGAAGAAACGTTACCCACAAAATCCAATGGCACATGCAATGCCATTTTTACCAAAAAAGCGGGGGCCCAAGATGCCCCTCCACACCAAATGGGCACTCAAACACAGGGATAGCAGATCAAAGGAGGAAGGAAGACCCCTCTCCAAATGAGAAGCATGCACCAACTAGAAGACACATAATAAAAGGAGATTATGGGCGTGAGAACCAACAAACTTTGCACCAGTCTTTGTCTCCAACGAAAGCCCTGCAGCCAGCAAAAGACATAAAAAAGAAAGCAAACAGAATGAGAAACTAGTCCCTAAGACTCCCCGCAGACATGCATAAACCCCCATGCTTAGAAAATCATTGATCAGCAAGCTAGGGCTCAGATGCCCTAGCTTGTCTACCCACACAAATCAATGCCATCTAGAAAATCAACTATAAAACTAAACTTTACAAAGCCTGCATATTTGTATTATGTGGAAAGCCCTGGCCCTACTTGAGTGTATAGAGATTTAAAATGTCTACTTAAGATATTAAAATGTAATAATATTAATACTATGATAATTTAAAATGCATTAAAATATTGTATGTTTGATAATTTTTCAAGATACTGTAGATTTTAAAAAGTAATTTTTGCGTTTAGCTAATGAAGCAAAAAATTAAATTCATAAAAACTAATGATTCTTCCCTCTCATAATTATTGCCATCCATTTAGGCATGACTTAACTAGTGGGAGACAAAATTTGTGTTCATAATTTGTTTACTTGCTACATCCTCCCCTCAAACCAAAATTTTCTCCGCATTTATAGCTTTTTGTTGCACTCTCCGAAAATCCGCAGAGAAGAGGTCATTTTTTTCAGCCAATGACAATACAAATAAATCATTTTTTCAATAATTTTTTGATAAAAATATAACATGTTAACATAGGAAAAGTACAAATTTAAATCAAATTTGCTTGACAAGAAAAATAATCCTGTCTTTTGATTGGTTTACAATCAATAGATTAATAACTAGATAAGTGCGAACTCATTGCACTAATAAATTATTTGCCTAAGGTGTGACATGATGATGGCTAAATGATGTGGTTAGGTCCAATATAAGTCAGAAAATAAGTATAATTCATACTCTTCCCCAAATGGATCTCTACATTATTGTTTACAAAAATATAATAACACTTCATTGTTATGCAACTACACATGATAGAGTGCTAACCAATAAGGATAAATCAAAACTATTGCAATTAGCTCCTAACACCTACTAAAATAATAAGCCACGACCTTTTCTTTATAATCATAAAATGGGAACATACTCCTAACACTAGTGATGGTGACTAAGTCATTAATCACAATAAATGTCATGGTGCCTCTAAGACTAGATGAAGCGTATGATTGAAAACTATCAATATATTAAAAATCTAATCTAATAGCTTATATTCTATCTCTATTAGGAAGGTTAGGGCTATTACTAGCACTTACACCCATCGGAGAGGTTCAAGCAATACGCCGATAGGAACAACCAATGACGAGAAAATTTCCCGATGAATTTTTTTATGGCGTGAGACAATTCTGAGCACTATAATGCTCACATATAAAGCCTATCAGCTAATTAATTGTTTGATCCAAATGTATAAATATGTTTCTCCATTTCTAAAAATCTAAATTTTAAACACTTTAATAAATAAAATTTACACTAAAACAATTTTAAAATTATAAATAATCATTTTTTAAAAGTAAATTTTAAATATATCAAATGTATCATTTTTAGATTAGTTAAATTATATATTTAATTAAATCAAATTTTACAAATTTATAATCTAATTCTATATATTTCAATCAAATTATTTTGTTTTCCAATTTGAGTTCAATTTTTTCCCTAGAGTGAAAAATATTAACAATCATTATCAAATAAAAATTATATTCAAATATACCAAAAGAAATAGGTGTTACATGTTAAACTTTCCTTACAATTCATAATATGCCTCAATGTAGTTGATGTTGATTCCAAGTGAGATCTATGTTATTTGTGAAACATAATATCTTTTATGGCACTATCACTTCTAGGTCATATTCAAGTTTGTGGAAAAATATTAGATGGACTAGAAATGTAATGCCACAAATCACATCATGATTCATAGCCACATATCAATATTTTTATCATTCTTCTTATAATAACATGAACAATACCAAAATATAAAATATTAATATGTGACTAATATTTGACACCTATTATTATTGCTAATTAGTGATAATCAATTACTACTTTAATCTAAAAGTAATTTAAACATAAATGGATATGTGCATGGAAATGGGGGACCAAAAGGGATCGTAAGTGGCCAATTTTTTTTTTAAATTAGTAAAAATTGATCTTGGATGAGAAATTGAAGATAGCTACACTCAAAATTTGAAGATGTGATCAGAACAAGATTTGTAGTGCTCAAAATCTAGTTTCTAAACTACTATTTTTTTAATAAGATAATATGCATAATAATATACTGCAATAACAATTACAAATATGAGTTTATATAATGTAATCATCAAATATAAATTTCAAATTGTAAATGTTTGAATAAAGACATAGTCAAATATTTAAGCACCTAAAGGTGAGGTCTCTACTATAATTTATGAAATTATATTTTTAAGGTTGGCATTCATTTTCTTGACTAATAAAATCGTTAATAAAAGGGTAGTTTAAACAAGCTATAAATTTGTCCTTAAATGATTATGAATATTATTGTTTGATGATTCACAATGTATTAATCATAATATCACTAAACTCTTATAACTAAATCTAACTCTAGGATCCAACATTCCCTAATACAAACAATCGTTAATAACATAAATGAGAAATGGTTCCAATAAGAAATAATAGTTGTAACTATGAACATAGGATCATACAAGGCAACTACCAACCCTGGCTATCTATTTGCTTAATAAGATTATTCACAATATGTTGTGATCATTAGTAGTTATTCTTAATATATCCTCTTCTATTGTAATTATTATTTCATATTTATAGGTATCAATAATCATCATACATGTAGAAAAAATCTAGTATGTATAAGAACACAAGGTTTATTACCCATGTTCACAAAATTGCATACATACATATAAATCAAAGTCTTAATACTTGTAAACATGGGGGCATGTGCAAGAAGATGGGGGACCAAAAAGTGGCCAAACCACGTTTTGGTCCTAGGAAGATAAAACGTGACCATGTTTAGGCTCGATAATACTGAGCCTAAAACGTGATCATGTTATAATGCGGTCACATCTTTTACTGCTAAAGATATAAAAAGTAGACGGTCCACGAGTGGGTCATTTTCATTGTGCATTTTGGAGCTATGAGAACATGTAAAGTGTTATTCCGTGAACGTGTATTGTGGAGATTAAGGGAGAAAACACTATAGAATGATGTCATGGCACCATTCCCATTGTGCATGAGCTCAACAGGGTCCACAAACTAAACAAGGTAGGGTTTGCATCTTTTTTTTCCAAATTTGAAAATGAATTGAAATTGTTTTTCATTGTTTTGATTAAATTTCTATTTTGAATTTTCAACCAATACACCCAAAAACCCTAATCCAAAAGATGAGATTCCATTTGAAGATGAGGCTCAAAACCCTGCTCAAACTCTGCCTTCACTTCCCCTCCATCCTCTTGACACACAACAAAACTATTTAGGGAAAATTAAAGATAATAAAAAATAACTTGAAAGCTTAGTCCAGTATTTCTCACATTGAAATTCAGTCACAAACCAAATCAACCAATGGTAAGACTATAGGGAGAGGTTTTGACAATTCTACGTGGATAAATTATCATACAAACAAGTTAGAGACAAGAAAATTTTGAAATCTGATCTATGTGCGCTTTTTGTCAATCCTAGAATAAATCAACCATTACACGAGAGTTGCAAACTATTCTCCATCCACTGGTGTGTGCATGACAAAATATCCAAAAACTTTTAGGATAGATGGTGAATGGTTTTCGATGATCTATCATGTAACAATAATGAGGTCTCGTAGTATTTTTTGAGGAAACTCTATTACGAGTTCATCCTCAATGAGATTCCAAACTACTTTGACATGCAGGATTTCTAGGGTAGAGGTGGTGGCTTTGCACATGATAGAGAGGGACACATCATGCCTATAACCATATAGCTAGACCACTAGTGAGGCCATAACATATCTCACTCCCTTTGAATTTGAAGGCGAGTGTTGAGGTGGAGACACTACATTCTCTTAGTTCCCTCACCCAGTCTTTAGTACAACATGACATCGATCTTTCCTAGGCTGTTGAGGGTGAGAGTAGTAGGCATCAATCCCCACATCTTTTTTGATCATGTGGAGCTTTATGTTATTACGGGTCAACAGACATTGGAGAGGATGCTCCATAGTTTCAAGACTATGCCACACAAGGGTGTTGCAAGTATGTGCCTAATCGGTGTTGTCATTGATGTCAACATATCTTTGTTGTCATTGGTGTCAACTATGTTCTATTCGATTACTTGTTTAGAAGCTTTGTATATTGATGATATTGAGAAAATTGGCCCCTCCAGAAGAAACAAGTGAGTTACAGTGAAGTGCAGTATAGACAGTGAGTTCTATGCTAAAGAACAGTTCAGTAGATTACTCTGCATTTCTCGATGGTTGAATATCTTGGTCTGCATATTGGAAGTTATTTAAAGGGATGTCTGAAGATGCTAAATCCTAAGTTTGAGCCTCCGGTGTGAAGAATTAAGAGAGTTGCTTTCACCATAGTAAAACCTACTTTCTCTGATTATTCTCTAGTGATAGGGAGAAAGTATTTTGCTCCGCACTCCTTTGTAATAAAGTATTTTGCTCTATGGTTCTAGAGGGAAGTATGGGATGATGATAAGTGCCTACAATTGCAGTGGTTCATGTTTTGGTGGTCCGCAAGCTATCTTTCTTTTATGTCAATCGAAGATAGTGAAGTCCATGTGTTCCGGTTAGAAGATTCCTATGGTTAAAGTGGTTAAGGTTCGTGAGGTTGCTCCTGAAGATTATAACGTGCTTGTGGATGTCTCCTAATCATGTTCCTATCTTGACATTGGTCTGCATTAAGGAATTGAGATCGTGTTTGAAGATTGTTCCCAGATAATGTAGCGTCAAACCAGTCTTAGCCGACTTGGTTAATTCCAGTAATTGCAGAGATTCCTTGAAGATTGTGGAAGTGTGTTGTGGCATGGAAGATCATGTTTGAGTCCCAACTAAGACATGGCGTGATCCACATACATCTTTACTTCATTTCATTTGCATAATGTTGTAATAGGTCAGGACCTATTTTGTAAATGTTTGTAATGCCGACCTTGGAGATTGTTCCAATGGTTGATGATTGTAATGCCGACCTTGATGATGATTCCAAGGTTGATGAAGTGTATAAATACTTGTAATTGAGTCATGGAAAAGGTGTCCTTGTGAGAAAATGGGAAGATAAGGAAAAGGGCGAGGAGATAAGGTAGAGCAGGGCAGAGCAGAGCAGAGGAACTATTGTACTTCAATGTATTAATCTTAGACATGAAGAAGATGGTGATTTTGGCAGTGAGCTTGGCAGTGAGCCGCCAGTACGGTTTAACAGCCCTTATTGTAATCTTTCTAGGTTTAGGGTTGAGGCAGTGAGCCTGCTAGACCTAGATGTACTTCATGGTAGTGAGCCAGTATGTTCTAGGCCCATGGAGTGACCAAGCCTAAACATCATTTTTCAAAGATTGCAATATATTTGAGAGCTATACCTCTCCGTGGTTTTTCCCCACCTTGGGGTTTTCCATGTAAAAATCTAGTGTCTCTTGTGTATAATGTTGCATCTGTGTTTAAGTTTCTGAATCCATGCATTCATTGTTAAATCATAATAATTGTGGATAAGTGATTAATGTGTAAGTGAAGAAGTGTTTAAGTTTTTGTGACAACTGATTCACCCCCCCTCTCAGTTGTCTGGCGCATTTCAACAGTTGGTATCAGAGCAAGGTTCTTCTGAAGAAGGTATAACAGCTTGAGGAAGATCCAAAATGTCTTATAAGAAGGAAGCACTGCATTTTGATGGGATGAACAATGTTTTTTGGAAGGCATGAATGAAAAGTCATCTTCTTTGTCTTGGTTACAAAGTATGGAAAGCTATAGAAATAAAATACACCTTGTCTCAAAATGGTTTGATGACTGAAGATGAAGTCAAGGAATATGAAGTGGATGTTAAAGCAAAAGATGCTCTATTAAGTTCATTGAATGATTCAGTACTGACAAAAGTTGTGGATCTTGAAACTGCAAATGAGGTATGAGAAAAGCTAAAAAATCTGTATGAGGGAGATGATTCTGTGAAGAAGGCCAAGCTACAAAGTCTGAAAGTGAAATATGAAAGTTTGAAGATGAAAACATAACAGCCTTTATGCAAAGAGTTGATGAACTTATCACCAGAATAAAAGGTATGGGGGGAGCTCTCGGTGTTAAAGAAGTTGTAATGAAAATTCTTAGATCACTGCCAAAGTCCTACGGTCACAAGGTAGCTGCAATTGAAGAATTTATGCAAGTAAAAGATATTGACAGAGATCAGTTTCTTCGTAAGCTTACTGCCTTTGAAATGAGAGAGTTTGGTGATGCCCTGCCAAAGGTAGAGATTGCCTTCAAAGCCAACACTTCTAGGAAAACCTTCAGATCAGAAAAGTACAAGGTACTATCAGATGATGAGTTTGATGAAATTGAAGCCAACTTTGTGGATAAACTACAAAGAGGATCTGGTAAGTTTAAAGGTAAATTACCTTTCAAATGTTTTTCTTGTGGTAAAGTAGGCCACTTTGCTTCTAGATGTCCTGAAAGAATTGAAAGAAATAGGAAAAGATATGAGAACATGCCTAGGATCCAAAATAAATGTTATTATGTTGAAGATCTTGATGATGATGAAGGAGTATCAGATAATGGTGAACCAGATAATGCTAGTAGCTCCGGTAATGAATGCTTGTTTATTGCTATTAAAGAAGAACATGTGTCTACTAATCTTGCTAGTTGTGTGAAGAAAGAAAAACCAGTGGGAAGTGCTTTGGATGCTCAGGTTGTTGAAGACAAAGATTAATGGGTTATTGATAGTGGCTGCTCTCACCACATGAATGGTGACAAAAGTAAGTTTGTGAGTTTGGAAAGATATGATGGTGGATTGGTTAGGTTTGGAGATGATACAACTAGTAAGATTTGTGGAAAAGGATTTATTTTTTTTGAGGGCAAGCATAATATTGAAGATGTCTTGTATGTGAAAGGATTAAAGAACAATCTTTTGAGTGTGGGTCAAATGTGTGACAAAGGTTATGACCTAAGATTCAAGGACAATGGATGCAAGATCAGGGAAAGCTCTAGAACAATCATTGCAACTAGTAAGAAGACCAGAGCTAATATCTATCACTTGAAAGGAACTGATAATTATTGTTTGTTGGCTTAGACTAATGAAAGTTGGCTATGGCCTAGAAGGTTGTGTCACGTCAATTTTGATAACATTATGAAGATAAGTACTGCATAGGCTATTAGAGATTTGCCCAAGCTTTTGAAGCTTGCTAATCCCATTTGCAAGGAGTGTTAATTTGGGAAACAAACAAGAACAAGTTTCAAAAGCAAGGACCAATCAGTTGATGGATTACTGGAACTAGTGCATACAGACTTGTGTGGACCTACCAGAGTAAGAAGTTTGCAAGGAAACATATATTTCATGTTTCTTATTGATGATTATTCTAGAATGACTTGGGTTACCTTTTTGAATGAAAAATCAGAAGCTCTAGATAAATTCAAGGCATTTAAGGCAATGGTTGAAAATGAGATGGATTTGAAGATCAAATGTTTAAGGTCTGATAGAGGAGGAGAGTTCACATCAAATGAATTCAATTTTTTTTTGTGAAGAACATGGGATAAAGAGATAGTTATCTGCACCTTGAACTCCACAACAAAATGGAGTCGTTGAAAGAAAGAACAGAACAGTTCAAGAAGCTGCTAGAACCATGATGAAGGAAGATGATCTTCCAGAAGTATATTGGAGAGAGGCAATTCACACTACTGTATTTATCCTAAACAAGGTCCAAGTCAAAGGTAACAATTCTAAGACTCCTTATGAATTGTGGTGTGGTAACATTCCTACTATGAAATATCTCAAAGTTTTAGGTAGCAAATGTTATATCAAAAGAGAAGAAGATCTAGGCAAGTTTGATGCTAGGAGTGATGAAGGAATCTTCCTTGGTTACTCAACCAAGAGCAAGGCCTACCAGTGTTATAATAAGAGGCTAAATAAGATCATTGAGAGTGCAAATGTCAAAGTCGATGAAAGCAAGAAAAGGTCTCTAGAATCAAGTGGATATGAATTAGATAAACTAGATGTTTCAAAAATGGTTTAGCATCAAGATAGCTCAGATGAAGAGGATCAAGCTCTGGAAATTGCTGCCAAGACACCAAGGTATGTAAAACTTAATCATTCTGAAGATCAAATCATAGGAGATAAAAGTAAAGGAATCCTGACCAGAAGAAGAGCTGCAGAAGAACAAGTAAATTTTTGTCTAATTTCCAAGATTGAACCTAAGACTGTGAATGAAGCTTGCCATGATGAGAATTGGGTAAAGGCTATGAAAGAAGAATTGATGCAAATAGAGAAGAATCAAACCTGGGATCTTGTTCCCAGACCAGCAAACAAAAATGTAATTGGTACCAAGTGGGTTTTCAGAAACAAGATGAATGAGAATGGTGAAGTAGTAAGAAACAAAGCAAGGTTGGTATGCAACGAATACTCTTAAGTTGAAGGAATAGATTTTGAGAAAGCATTTACACCAGTGGCAAGGATTGAATCTATAAGAATGTTTCTGGCATTTGCAGCCTACAAAGATTTTAAGTTATATCAAATGGATGTAAAGTTTGCATTCTTGAATGGAGAGTTGGAAGAAGTCTATATTGAACAACCGGAAGGATTCCAGTCATCAAATCAGGGTGACATGGTATGCAAATTGAAGAAGGCTTTGTATGGATTAAAACAAGCCCCCAAGGCATGGTATGCACGATTGGACAGGTATCTGATACAGATAGGGTTTAGTAAAGGTACTACAGACAACAATCTGTACTTCAAGATCAATGATGAACAAATCCTAATTATAGTAGTCTTTGTTGATGACATTATCTTTGGAGGCAATGAAGGTATGTGCATAATTTTTGTCGGAGAAATGCAAAGTGAATTTGAAATGTCCATGTTTGGTGAGATGAATTTCTTTTTGGGTCTGCAAATAAATCAATTAGATAAAGGTATCTTCATTTATCGGTCTAAGTATGTGAAAAAGTTACTAAAGAAGTTTGGGATGGAAGATTCTAAACTGGTAAATACTCCCATGATAACCAGTTGTAAGTTGAGCAAAAATGATGATTCACCTATGGCAGATTAGAAAAGGTATAGATCTATGATTGGAGGATTACTTTATCTGACTCAAACTAGACCTAACATAATGCATGCAGTTTATCTTGTGGCAAGATTTCAAGCAGGGCCCAAGGAGTCACATGTGATGGCAATCAAGAGAATTCTGAGATATTTGAATGGCACAATAGATTATGGTTTGTGGTATCCAAAAGATAATGATTTCACTCTCAGTGCATACACTAATGCAGATTGGGCCGAAGATGTGGATGATAGGACAAGTACAAGTGGAGGTGCATTATTTTTGGGAAAAAGCTGGTATCTTGGTTGAGCAAGAAACATGATTCAATATCCCTATCTACTGTAGAAGTAGAATACATTGCAGCAGCATGTAGTTGCACTCAAGTATTATGGATGAAGCAAACTTTGAAGGACATCAGAGTTATGTATGAAGATCCAATTGCAATCTTTTGTGACAATACAAGTGCCATAAACATATTAAAAAATCCAGTAATGCATTCAAGGACAAAGCACATATCCATAAGAGATCACTTTCTAAGGGAAAAAGTGACAAAGAATGAAGTCAAGTTGGAATATGTATCTACAAAAGACCAGATTGCAGACATTTTCACCAAACCTCTACCTAAGGATGCTTTTTAGTATCTCAGAGAAAAGTTAGGGGTTATTACCCCTCCTACTCTAAACTAAGATGCACAAGAGTGCATCAGTCTGGTGGTGTTTCTTCAGGTCTGGATTGATACTTTTAGGGCTACTTCTAAGGAGGAGTAGTCAGAGAGTTCAGAAGATAAATTGAATCAGAGCAGAAGAGTACAAGTATGTGCCCTTTTCCATTGATGTCAAAGGGGGAGAGAAGTCATGTGAAAAACTCAGAAATAAAGAGTGCAGATGTGTAAAGAGATAGGGGGAGAATCCTATCTTGATGGTTGTTGTAGTTTTTCACATCATATGTTGCCATCAATGACAAAGGAGGAGATTGTTGCAAGTATGTGCCTAATCGGTGTTGTCATTGATGTCAACATATCTTTGTTGTCATTGGTGTCAAATATGTCCTATTCTATTACTTGTTTAGAAGCTTTGTATGTTGATGATATTGAGAAAATTGGCCCCTCCCGAAGACACAAGCGAGTTACAGTGAAGTGCAGTATAGACAGTGAGTTGTATGCTGAAGAACAGTCTGGTAGATTACTTCGCATTTCTCGCTGGTTGAATATTGGTCTGCAGATTGGAAGTTATTTAAAGGGATGTCTGAAGATTCTAAATCCTGAGTTTGAGCCTCCGGTGTGAAGAATTAAGAGAGTTGCATTCACCAAAGTAAAACATGCTTTCTCTGATTATTCTTTGGTGACAGGGACAAAGTATTTTGCTCTACATTCCTCCGTAATAAAGTATTTTGCTCTGTGGTTCTAGAGGGAAGTATGGGATGATGATAAGTGCCTACAATTGCAGTGGTTTAGGTTTTGGTGGTCCGCAAGCTATCTTTCTTTTATGTTAGTCGAAGACAGTGAAGTTCATGTGTTCTTGTGAGAAGATTCCTATGGCTAAAGTGGTTAAGGTTCATGTGGTTGCTCCTGATGATTATAATGTGCTTGTGGATGTCTCCTAATCATGTTCCTATCTTGACATTGGTCTGCGTTAAGGAATTGAGATCGTGTTTGAAGATTGTTCCCAGCTAATGTAGCATGTAACCAATCTTAGCTGACTTGGTTAATTCTAGTAATTGCAGAGATTCCTTGAAGATTGTGGAAGCGTGTTGTGGTGTGAAAGATTATCTTTGAGTCCTAGCTAAGGCATGGTGTGATCCACATACATCTTTACTTCATTTCCTTTGCATAATGTTGTAATAGGTCAGGACCTATTTTGTAAATGTTTGTAATGCCGACCTTGGAGATTGTTCCAATGGTTGATGATTGTAATGCTGACCTTGATGATCATTCCAAGGTTGATGAAGTGTATAAATACTTGTAATTGAGTTGTGGAAAAGGTGTCCTTGTGTGAAAATGGGAAGATAAGGAAAAGGGTGAGGAGATAAGGCAGAGCAAAGCAGAGGAATTGTTGTACTTCAATGTATTAATCTTAGACATGAAGAAGATGGTGATTTTGACAATGAGCCTAGTAGTGAGCTACTAGTAGGGTTTAACAGCCCTTATTGTAATCTTTCTAGGTTTAGGGTTGAGGCAGTGAGCCTGCTAGACCTAGTTGTACTTCATGGCAGTGACCCAGTATGTTCTGGGCCCGTGGATTGACCAAGCATGAACATCATTTTTCAAAGATTGCAATATATTTGAGAATTAATCCTCTCCATGATTTTTCCCCACCTTGGGGTTTTCCGCATAAAAATTTGGTGTCTTCTGTGTATAATGTTGCATCTGTGTTTAAGTTTCTGATTTCATGCATTCATTGTTAAATCATAATAATTGTGGATAAGTGATTAATGTGTAAGTGAAGAAGTGTTTAAGTTTTTGTGACAACTGATTCACCCCCCCTCTCAGTTGTCTAGCGCATTTCAACAAAGGGCATGGGTAGGAGAAGACACAAGATACATCTATATTGGATGATATTGTATTAATAGATGAATTGTTGGATATGACCTTTGGTATTGATTCACAAGTAATTTTTTAGAAGTTCTATGATTTATTATATTTGTATTTGAAATCTCTAATTAATTATATTATAGATATTATAAGTCAAAATTAATGTAGGTAATTGTATGCATTATGAAATTCTAGGGTCAAAGTACTCATCCTACATCTGTTAGCCATCCACTACAAGGTTATTAAAGGAGTTAGGGTTGACAAGTATGTAATTTGTCACAAGATAGTAAATATTTAATTAGCAATTTCTCTGACATATGTTAATAATTTGAACTAGAGGTTGTTTATTTGTGTAATTGGCAATACATTTATGGTTATGATGCATGAACAAGCGCTTGAACAACTCATGAATTCTATACCTATACATGTTTTTCATATTGTCTTGTGTTGGGTGTATGTGCAATTGATGTTATTGCCATTGTGTCTTTGGTTGTTGTCTCTACCTTTTCATCTTGTGGTTGTTGTTGTAATGCCAATGCTGAAACATTTGATAGTTACACCTTTCAATTCAAAAAAATGAGCAATAGGCAAACAAACAAGGGGCTTGTAATTATAATTTGTAATTCATAAAATAGAACTTAAATGCTTCTGTAAAGAATAAAAATAGATATGAATTTTTTAATATCTGAGTTCAATGCATTTTGTATGATCTCAGTTATGTGCACACTAGGTATCTCTATAGATATTATTGAGAAAAGTTTGAGTGACTGAAATGTCCCTATCTAGATATTTTGAATTTTTGCAACTTAATGCAATAAACAATCTTCGTTAAAATGTCATTGATACTATTAAAATAATTTTTTGGCAATAATCCTCTACTCTATGAAAATATTATTCAACTATTGAGGATCTCCAAATTGATTTCCACACAGTAACATACCAAACATCGATAACACCCAAAAGACAATACAACCCCACTAGCATTTAAAGCAATAATCAATCTAAATGAAGACTCGCATATCTTAGTAATGAATCACCTTACCTTGCAATCTCCATGAAAGAATGCACTCTGTAGCTAACTATAAGCATGCATATATGTAATATTAGGTACCCATCTGGTTTGGAGTTTTAAATTTAGAGACCTCGAAAGAAGGTCATCAAAGTATATAATTGATGTGCCAGATCATCACACTATCTCAATTTTCCTTTAATGGAAAGTTTGGCCTTTACAATATAAATGGAGGTGATTATTGGTTGCGTCAATAATAGAGGCAATGTCATAATTACTACATAAACTATAATTAATTGCAGTCTTAAACTTAAACACCCCACAATGAATTCACTCTTCATAATCTTAAAATCCAACCTGCCTTGATGATGATTAAGTCACCTCAATCCAAAACAAACTGGTGAATTGCATGCACTATTTAATCTGACTATTGTACGACTTGGATCAACCTTACACAGGGTTCAAATGGCCACATAATTAATCATGAATCTTATTAAATTAGGGATATGGTCTCATTTACTTTATGGATGAATCTCCCCAATGTCTCGCCTCTCTCCCTTGTACAAGTACACTCAAATCTTAGAAGTGTTAGTGTTAGTTTAAATGAACATAGTTTGAGTTTCACCACTACCAATAAATAGTTAGTTAAATATATCTTCCCAATTTTATGTTGTTTCATGCTTGTGTACAATAATTATATTTAATTTTACATGTTAGGATTTGACTGTATATATAAATTTACAAGTTGAACTACACATTCTATTGCTCAACATGCACAGGTTTAGTTCATGGTTCATAAGATGTGTTTTTGTGGTCATTTGAGGCTATCTCAAAGGAATGGTTAGATTTGACAACCTTTATCTTCATGTAACAAATGTATGTGTACCCAAACAAAGGTTTTTTCCTAATTTTATGTTGTTGTAGGGTTCTGTTAGGATTTAATTGTATATATAAAGTTGCAAGTTGAAGTACACATTATGTTTTCAACATGCAAAGTTTAGTTTATAACTATTGACATCACAGACAATACACAAATTTATATACAAAAATCCAAGTTTCAAAACACATTTTATTTTTCCAACTACATTTCTATATACAAATTTATGAAACTCAATGTCTAGGTGCCCCTCATTCGCCGACTTCGATGTGAAAAAATGATGCAACCAAACATTCACATCATAATATTCATCACATTTATTATTGTAAACGAACTCAAAAACTCAGAAAGACTCAATTATACTTCTCGTTCTATTCCAACCACCTCTTCAACTCAAAAGAAACACCTTATATCTACAAAATGAAAATTACCTTTTTTGGTAGTTTTTAGCAACTTTCTAGATTTGCCATTTTAGGTAATTTGTTGGAGGTCCTACCCGTACACCCTCGGATGGGAGTTCAAGATGGACAGCTCTAGCTAATACACCCTCGTTTCTCGCTAAAGTTGCATGCTCTTCATCTTCCCCTCCTTTCTTGAACTCTCGTTGACCTTACTTCCTTGGAAGCTCCCTCCTCCTTGAAGTGAGGTATATCCTTATCTGCATGGCCATGAAACTTGCCAATTATTTGAATCTAACTAAAGTAGGACTAATTGTCAACTTTCTAATCTAATTGCATATAAAGTTTGAAGCATACTTCGAAAAAGCAACTTGGAAAAATCCCAAAAAAATATTAAGACCTCAATCTAGGTCCTAGATGATTGAAAAAGGTCCCAAAAAATGTCAAAACGGTGACCAATCAAACTTGCCAATTCTGTTTGCATTTCAATCAACTCCTCAAGATGCATCTTCACACCAAATTTCAGTTCAAATGAACTCTCAGGGCAAAAGTTATGACCTCTGGGAGTTTCTGCATCATTCTCCTCTAGTTGAAAAGAATGCAACTCTTGCAAGTTGTTTTCCTAGAATTTGTGCCACTTGTCCTAATCCAACTTCTTCAATTCCCTCTTTGGAATCCATGTATTATCTACTTGTGTTAGCCCTTCCCACTATACTAGAAACTTGTTGTATTGACCCTGTCGTGTGTATATTGTCTACTTGTCCAAAATCCGTGCAATCTTTTCCTTTTCTTGCTTGGAACCTACTGTTGCCAATCTAATTCAGCCTCGCCCTCTTCATCTTGATCCTCTCCCTAAAAAGCATATAAATCATAAACATTAAACATAGGAGAAATGTCTAAATGCTCTAGTAAATCTACCTCATAGGCATTGTCATTGATTTTTTTGTAATCCTACAAGGACCTATTTTCTTGTATTTCAACTTGTAAGTTCCCATGGGAAACCTCTCTCTTCTCAAATAAACCATCACTAAGTCACCTTCAATGAATACTTGATGTCTTCTACCAACATGTACTATAGTTTTATACCTATCATTACAAATTGGAGCATCTGCCTCTGAAGTTGTTCTGCATATGCTTCTCCATCATCACTAATCCTGTCTCCAATTGGTAGCTACACCAAATCTAAAACACCCTTAGGATTCCTGCCATAAACAATTTGAAATGGTAATTTACCTATAGATCAATTTGCTGAACTGTTATAGACAAATTCAGCTTGTGGTAAGGCTAAGTCTCATTGTTTGGGTTTCCGTCCAACAATGCATCTTAACAACTTTCCCAAACTCTTATTTATGACCTCTATCTTCCCATCTATTTGAGGGTGATAAGCACTACTAAACTGGAGCTTAGTTCCCATCTTCTTCCATAGGGTCCTCCAAAAATGACTCAAAACTTAGTATACCTATCAGATGTGATAGTTCTTGGAACACCATTCAATCTAACTTCTTTAAAAAAATAGTACTACCACCCTAGTTGTATCACTAGTTTTCTTGCAGGCAATAAAATGAGCATCTTAGAAAACCTACCAACAACTACAAAAATGGCATCATTACCTCGTGTTTTTGGCATCCCTAACAAAAATTCCAAAATTAAATTTGTCCATGGTCTTGTAGGTACTGGTAATGGTATATACAACCTTGTATTTTGTGAATGTCCTTTAGCCATTTCACAAATTCTGCACCTTGTCATATTTTTATGTATCTTTTTTGACTAGTAGTATTTGTCTTCTACCAAAGCTATGGTCTTATCCTTACCAAAATGTCTGGCCAACCTACCACTATGAATCTCTCTTATAATATTATCTTGCATAGACCCAACTGCGATACATAATTACTATCTTTTAAAGAGATATCCATCCTACATAAGATATTCACCTTGGATGTCTCCATGTTGCCTCCTACTAGGGTTTCAATTGTTCCACAATCTCCCAAAAATCATTGTCAGATTCATTTAGATCTTTGATGGCATCAAAACCAATCACCTCATTTTCCATTGTTATCAATAGTACAACATGTCTATTTAAAGCATCTATAACCTAGTTCTGATTGTTGACTTATGCTTCAGAAAAAAGGTGTAGCCTTGTAAGAAAGAGACCCATTTTGCATCCCTGCTATTCGATTTTTTTATCTATTCAAGTATTTGAAGGCAATATGGTTTGTAAACAACACAAACTCCTTGGGCACTAGGTAATGCCTTCAATATCTCAATTCTTGCACAATTTCATAAAATTCTACATCATAAGTTGAATGCTTCTTCCTTACCTCATTCAACTTTTCACTAAAGAAGGCTATGGGTTTACATGTTTGACTAAGTACAACTCCAATTCCCACATGCGAGGCATCACAATCCACTTCAAATAGCTTATCAAATTTTGGTAATGCTAAAATAGGAGCTTATATCACTTTTTTCTCCAGAAACTTAAAATCATCCTCAGCTTCCTTGGTCCACACAAATTCCCTTCCTTTAGTCCAATATGTTATGGGTGCTACAATACTACTAAAATTTTGAATAAATTTTTAGTAAAATGTGGCTAACCCATGAAAAAATCTTACCTCTGTTATGCTCCTTGGACTAGGCCACTCTATAATTGCCCCGACCTTTTCTGCATCCATTTTGACACCATCTGCGGAAATAATAAACCCCAAATTTTCCAAACTTTCTTGCATGAATCTACACTTCTTCAAGTTTGCATAGAGTTTCTTTTTTCTCAACACATCCAATATGATCCTCAAGTGTTGCCCTTGCTCCTATTTGCTCTTACTAAAAAATAAAATATCATCAAAATAAACTACCACATACTTACCAATGTAAGGATGTAGTACAATATTCATTAGTCTCATGAAGGTGTTGGGTGCATTGGATAACCTGAATGGCATAACCATCCATTCATATAATTCATCCCTAGTCTTGAAGGTTGTTTTCCACTCATCCCCCTTCTCGAATCCGGATCTGCTGATTGTTAGGGTTGGTTATGATTGGAGCCACCTAAGATCTAGGACTTCATGAAAGCATAAGAGAGATCAAATGAGAGAATAATTATATTCTATCAATGAATGCAAAAGATTGTTATTACAATGTACATGATATACCTTGCTTATAAAGACAAGGATGAAATGTAGGATGGTGTATTCATGTGACAAGTATCATAATCCTATGACATGTGACAACTATAGGATAAGATGACAACTATCAACAACTAGACACAACTAGAAATGCCTTGTAGACTCACTAAATCAACTTAACATGTGTGAATTATGTGTGATGTATGAATATTATTTAACTAATAAATAGTTAAATAATATGAATTATCTACACAAGGGTAAACATGATAGGTAATAACCCTATTCACACCAACACCCCCCCTTAAGTGTAACTTAGGGAGTAGCTGACTAAAGCGAGATGCACTAATGGATGAAAATGGGTCCCGACTACTAGGCCATGTTAGGTACCCATGTACAACAAATCTCAAGTGGATAAAAGGAGAAAACTTCATGGGACAAAACTCCTCTCCAAAAGTGAGAATGCATGAAACAATGAAAGTGAAAAAAGAAGTGATAGTAGGAGGACTCATCATCACCCCCAAAGGACTACTTCTATCACATATATACAATCAAATACCCCCTCATAGGAGAGCAAGAGTGAGAGTATAGGTCCCCCCATAATTAAGTAGCTCCTGTACTGATGGTGAATGCCTGAAGATGAATGCTGGAAAGTGTCGTGTACCTACAAACAATATTTCTCCCCTTAGGAAGAAACCAATCCAAAGGATGATGTAGAAGAAACTCCATCTCCAAGAAGAGAGATGAGGGAAGAAGTCGCATGATGGATGTCTCTGAAAACTGCTAAAAATGTCCACATGTCAGAATCAAAGAATGACAAAATGCAATCAGATGTGACCAATCCAAAATCTTGGGTAGACTCATGAAGAACAATCTCCAAATATGAAGTAGATGGGATAACAGTTGTGTTGTAATTGTCATCAAAGAGGAGGTGTATCCCCTCAAGTGTGTCCTCCAAATATGCAATATGAGACTCACAAAACAAGTCTGATATACCTACCAAGAAAGTATCCCACAAAGCCGTGTCTGATAGACCTAAATGATCCTACTCAACTGAAGTAGAAGAAACTATGTCGATGTCAATATCTGAAGAAGTAGGAGGTTGAGGTGATGGAAGCTCAGCACTAGTCTCAGGAACCAAAGTGGGTGAAAGAACACCAAGGTTCAAGTGACCAAACCTCTCCTCAAAAACAAGATTCACAATTGATGCATGAGTGTGAATATCAATCAATGGATCTACATCATCAGAGGAAGCAAAATGGGAGAATGTATACAAGCGAGATGCATGATCAACCATCCCAACAACAATGATATCTCTACTCTCCAAGTCTCTTATGATCACTGAATCAAGAGTGAACTCAACTATCTTGTCTGCACCACAATGAGTAATTTGGTAGATGGAAAGGAGATTGTTTGACAAAGAAGCTACAAACAACACATTATTGAAAGTACCCTCACCAATATCAATAGTGGTGTAGTCATGGATGGAGGGTCCTAAGAAGGGATTGTCCAAACCATGTAGCAGGAGTAAACACAATGGAAAAAACACAAATACAGAATGCAATGGAAGATTCAACTACTCAATATAACATATAATCAAAATGCTTATATGCTGGCAACATGCTAGCTAAAATCAAAGGGATCACAAGCTTGCTTTTTGGGTTACAAAACATATGCAAGATATGGCATTGAAGTGCCTTCCAAAAAGAATCTAACCATTTATCTTATGAAATCTAATAACTAGAGAATTGACTTCCTAATTCATCTAAGAGATCTATATATATCATCTTCAAGCTCATAGAACCCTTCACGTCAGCCATAAGAGGTTTCAAACTCCAATGAGTGATGAAACATGTAGAAACATGTAGGTTGGCCTACAACACATGGTATTGCTTTGCAAATGAATGAAACTTGGTGTGGATCTCAAGAAAGGTCTATCTGATCCTTATGTGTCATCTATGATGTTCCATTAGGCTCCACAAGTCATAGAAATGCTCCGAAAACCTTCTCCTCTCAACTGACTACATGAATGCTCTGCTCTGTGAAAGGTGATGCTCTTCTGATGGTGATAACTTCCTATAGACAAATCCAAATATTCTAAAATTTGAATATGATATAGCTGACATGTCATAGAAGATAATTCCTACTCTGTGAGCTCTGATATGAAGATACGATAAAATGCGGTAGAAAGTGTTGAATTGTGAATTACTAAATTGCAACTTAAATGAAAGAAAAGAAAAGAATGCAAGTATTTTTGGTTGATGTAAGATTGCTCTGCAACCTGGGATGCTCTTGCATCAAAAACCTATGGTTGTTGAAAAAAGTGAGTCAATCACTTTGCTAGGGTTAGAGGAAAACCAACGCGACCTACCTTAGCCTGAGAAATCCATGATGAATACTAACAACAAAATTGCAATTTGATATACTAACAACACTGTAGAGTATGAAACCTTGTTGTTAGGGATGGATGTTGCACAAAAGAAAGGAATTAAAAATCTTCATGCTCAAGGTGATGTTGAACTAATCATCTGCCAAGTAAGAAATTTGTATCAGACAAAGAGCAAAAGGCTAAGTCATTACCACAATCATGTTTGGGATTGCATTGAAGATTTTGATGCCTTTGATATATCAGTAGTCCCAATGGAGTACAATGATAAGGCAAACTCTTTGGCTGTATCAACCACTCTCCTGGTTCCTCACAAGGATTTTCAAGGAAACAAGTATACAATTGAGTTGGTATTTCAACCTAGTGTTTCTAATAATGCCAATCATTCACAAATTTTCAACAGTGATGATCAAATCTTTACCTTTTTGGAAAAGGAAAAAAATTTCAATGAATTATACTATGAAGGGAGTGACTCTACTCCTCAAGACTCAATCTTTGAGGTAAATGATGAAATTGGTGAAGAAATTTTATAGCTGAAAGGGAATAAGATTCTGAAAGGATTGGTGTCTCTGGAAAAACTATTTGATAAGCATGATCGCTTTATCAAATGACAACAACAGTTGGGAACAGATTCATTAGCAGAAGTTGAGAAATTTAATCTAGGTATAGAAGATGATGCCAAAATGGTAAACATTGGGAAATGTTACTCATTAGAGGAAAGAAAGAAGTTTGTAGCACTTCTGCAGTGGTACATTGATGTGTTAGCATATTCATATGCTAATTTGAAATCATTCCATCCCAAGGAAGTTAAGCGTGATATTCCTCTAAAGTCTAGGTCTCTACCTCATAAGCAGAAACATCAACAATACAATCCTAAGATCTTAGGTACCATTCTTTCCAAGATTCAAAAGATGTTAGATGTAAAAACTATTTTTCCGATCCATAACTGAACATGGATAGCTAACATCGTTCCTATGAGAAAGAAGAAAGGAGAAATCCACATTTGTGTGGATTTTAGTAATTTGAACCAATCATCACTGAAGGATAATTACCCATTGCCAGTAATGGATCAAGTACTACAAATAATGACAGGTTCAGAAATGTTGTCTATGTTAGATGGCTTTTCACAATATAACCAAGTGGGGGTGCATGAGGAAGATCAGCACAGAACAACCTTCACTACTCCATGGGGCACCTTTGCATATCACAGAATGCCCTTTGGGTTGATAAATGTCGGTGCCACCTTTTAGAGGGCAATGGACTTCAATTTCTAAGATGAGATGGGCAAGATCATTGTGGTCTACCTTGATGATTTAACTGTCTTATCAAAGCAGTGTCAAGATCATTAGAATCATTCACAATAAGTGCTTAAAAGGTGTCGTCAACATGGGATCTCTCTCAATCCCAAGAAGTCTATTTTTGGGGTTACTTGTAAAAGCCCACAAACCATCACAAAAGTAAAATGAAGTAGAATGAAGTAATTAATCCACTTAAATACAACATCACAATATCAAAAGTAAAATGATGTAATTAATCTGTTTAATTACAATATAAAAGATAAAAAGGTGTAATTAATCTGCTTAACTACAATATCACAAGTAAAAGATAAGTCTCATAAATAAGAATCAATAAAAGTCATTAAATCTTACAAAAGTCACGTGCTCAAACTAGGTGAAAGCACTATAAATAATATACAAAGTCCAATGTCATTCATTCCATAATACATCCACTTAGAAGTTACAATAATCATGAACAACAAGTATAATAAATCAATACGCTCATCAGTTGTCACAAACCAAGTGGTCCTCCTGTGAGCCGAGAGATGGGAACATGGCCCAAGTGCTTTTCCACCCAACCATGAAGCAATTACACTTCCCTAGATCCCTTCATGAAATGAAGGAAACCTAGCCCTACATGAAATGTCTAGCTACTTGGAACAACTAGCAGGTGGGAACACCTGATCCAACCTAATGTCTTAATGTGCAATTCTAAATGATGATATGCAGATTGTCTCATAATAGGATGTGGCCGAGATATATATCAATAAGTTTGCTAGACAAAATATTCATCTTTTTCAAGGACAACTCGATTAGATCTAATCCTTTAAAACATAGTAACCTGGTCCAATTCCCAAAAAGAGAAAAAGCCATCTCTGATAATCCACATTCAGCATCCTAGCCTAGAAAGTAACTCAATAACATTCCTAGATAAAAATCTACTTCTTTCCCCAAGAAAAAAGTAAATAAACAAATAAAATAAAAGGGCATAAAAAGAAAATATCAACCCATTTCCCTTATAGACCATCTATAAATTCTCTTTCCAAAGCAACAATCAAGAAGACACACTTTCAATAAACCATAAGTAGAACATCACTCATTCATTCATTTATGCAAGTATGAATATGGAGTCTATAAACTGGTTATAATCCTTAACTTTAATTCGTAGTCTAAAAGGGTTTGTTGAATATTCAATGTTAAACTCTTTCCATCCAATTTTGTTTCATGATTTTAACAATTCATAGGGTTTTATTGTAATAGAGATTAAGACATGTTTCAACATTAAATAAGCATAAATAATAATCAGTAATTTAACTGTCTCTATTTTGTGAAATAACATAATTGTTTTATAAAGTTTTTAAGTAAGCTACAGAAGCAATTTATTTAAGCTACAGGGTCTTTAATCAGCTTATAGATATCAACACATCTCTGCTACAGAAACTAAAAAGAATGGCGACAGGGATAACATAATGCTACAAGAATTAAATCAAGCTATAGGAACTTTATGAGAAGTCTGAAACAATAATACAAAGACTACGACAATGATAAAATATCAGCTATAAAAGTAATCGACTCACTGCTACAGGAAAAGAAATCAGATCCAAAACAAAAGTCTGCTATAGGGTTTCAATCAATTTTTTGTGATAGTAAAATAACAAAAGCTACAGGTAAAGAATTCAGGTTTATAGAGATATGATGAAGAATAGATTAACACTAATGAAAAACACAAATATAGATCTGCAACAAGGAGTTATTTTATGTCGTTTGAGCTTATAAGATTTGTTCTCCATAACAAGGTCAATTCATTTCTAATAGAAAAGTATAGAGAAATACAAGAGCTATAGAGGATAATATAGTTTAGACCAGTGACCCAAAGGATATATCAAACGGTTCATAAGTCTAGTTCTTTAGGTTAAGATTAATAGGTCATTAACCACAGATAGGCTACTCCAAATCAGGCTGCTATAACAATAACAAGCCATAGAATTACTAAGGTTGTTTCAGACAACAAATAGATTGATCTTTACGCATATTATAGAGGTAAGTATGTTGGCAACAGGAATAAAACAAGGCAGGTCAATCTATAAGTAGGTAGGTCATTCTATATGCAGACCAATGCCTTCAAAAACAAGGTTGATTCTAATTGATGGGAAGAAAAAATAGAATGTAGTCCAAGGAAAAATAGAACTCAGGCTAGATTGCTATAGTTCCACAATCATAATCAACATATTTTATTGCAACTTTAATAAGGAAAATACCTGGATTTGTTTGTTGAAGTAGAAGATTGATTCTACCCCTCTTGTCGCTGCCCAGAAATTAAATCGAGTCCCCTTCTTTTACTAACTTCTCACTAAATAATGAGAAAATGTTCAAAGGCTTTATGGGTTTTTTTCTTCTCTTCCCCATCTTTCCAGAACAGTTTACAGTTTTTAATTCTATTTTGAAACGACCAAGATATCATTGTTTTTGTAAGACTTTTCTTGATTGTTTTTCTGAAATGCCTTTCTTTCCTTCTATCATCCTTAGATTGCAGATCTCCTCTTCCTTTCTATCCCTTTTCCAACACACACTCACATAGTCTCATATTGCATTTTGAATTGCTTATTTTTATACATCATTATGTGGATAGTAAATGCAATGGATGGTTAGATTATTAGAAAATATTGTGTTTAATTGCGACAGTAAGTTCCTTTCGAATGCTTGATTTAGTCATGAATATTAATGTCCTTTCGATTTATATTTTAAATGGTGTAATTATATTTAAGTTATGTGTATATATATATATAATGTTTTCCTAATTATTTAAATATGGATGTTTGGAAGACAATATCTAAATTAAACTTAAAATTATTAAATTTAAATTGCAACAGATATATATATATATAGTATTTTAAATACTTGATTGATTTAAAGTGATTATGTGTTATTTTGAAAAATAAAATGCAGTCCAAGGAAAAAGAGAACTCAAGCTAGATTGCTATGGTTCCGTAGTCATAATCAACATATTTTATTGCAACTTTAATAAGGAAAATACGTGGATTTGTTCGCTAAAGTAGAAGATCAATTTTTCTCTTCCTGTCGCTGCCTAGAAATAAAATCACGTGCCCTTCTTTTACTAACTGGTCACTAAATAATGCGAAAATCTTCAAAAGCTTTTTGGGTTTTGTTCTTCTCTTCCCCAATCTTTTTAGAATAGTTTATGGTTTTTAATTTCATTTTGAAATGACCAAGATATTGCCATTTTTCTAAGACTGTTCTTGACTATTTTTTTGAAACGCCTTTATTTCCTCTTGTCATCCTCAGATTGAAGATCTCCTCTTCCTTTCTGTCACTCTTCCAAACAATGATAAAAAAGATACAGGAGCATCCCTGGTTCAAGAGAAATCTTGCATCAACCAAAAACATTTGCATTTTAGTTTGTTTGCAGTTAAATTTGTTTCTTTTCATTTTCTAGTTCAGTTTAGTCAGAAGCAGTTTCGTATTTTTGGTCCAGTTGCATTTCAGACCTTGTGGAGCTAGTCTTAGCATCTACATTCATTCAACTACATCATATCTAGGAGTCAGAGATCTACACTTCATTAGCGGAAAGATATCTCTATCATAAGTTTGACTGTTCATCAGGATAGAGCATCCGGATAATCACAGACAACCAGCTAAAGGAGAAACTTGCAGAAGCATTTCCCGATCTATGAAGCCTAATGACACATAATTCAATGATCTTTGGCTTGTGACTGACCTTTCCAGGAGATCCGCACATCATTCCATTGATTTTCCAGAAGTGTTCTATGCATTTAGGTCTGACTTATCTATGTACACACGTTACAGCTCTTCATTGGAGTTTGTGATCTTCTTTGGCTGATGTAGAGGAATCTTATGATCCGAACTTGATATATATTGATGTAACAGATCCTTAGGAAAGTAGTCATCAAGTAGTGATTCACATAGTAGTATCTGTTAGTTAGATTTCTACGAGGAGCTTCAAAGCTTTATCTTGCGCATGTATGTAATCAAGCCTGTGAGCCCTAATTGTATGCCCGCATGTTGCCGGTCGATCTCTATTTGAATTCTATGATATACTAAATGACTAAATCTACATTTATTCCATTTCTTTGAGTTGTTTCCATTGTGTTTACTCTTGTTACACGGTCTGGACAGTTCCTTCCGTGGACCCTCCCATTGTGACTGCACCAAGTGGTATCAGAGTGAAAATTTGAATCTTTGGTGGTGAGTTGAGCAAAATTGGTGAAGGAATTCCATAAGATCTTGTTGTGGATAGATCGCCGAATTGAGGCAGGTTACTTGTGTTGCAACCAATCGTTGATTGTGAGGCAGTTGTCACCTTGTAGCCTAATTGCCGAACCTGAGGCAGTTTACACTTGATCCTAGGAAGAATAATGCCGAGGAGAGTTGCTAATATTGGAACAATGGCTAGTAGAATAGATGAGATGATGGAGATAATGAAAACAATGTGAATTCGATTGGATGTTGTTGAAAAAGATAGGCGAAGAGGATTGACACTGAGACCTAATATTGAAAGCGATGAGGAAGAAGAATTGCAATCTATTGAACAAACTAGTGAAACCCTAGGAGGTGATGAAGAAGAAGAATCGGATCAAGTAAAGATGCTATGAGCTATTTCAAAGATTGGAAAGAGACCTAGAGTTGATGTACCAAACTATACTAGTAATTTGAACCCTGAAGAATTGATTGATTGGATAAATGACATGGAAGAATACTTTGAATATGAGGAAATTGAAGATCCAGAGAAGGTGAAATTTGTAAAGACAAAGTTGAAAGGACATGCTGCTATATGGTGGAAGGAAGTTTAGTTTGAAAGAAATAGAAGAGGAAAAGAAAAGATTACAAAATGGGATAGGATGGTGACAAAGTTGAAGAATCAGTTTATACCTGCTGACTATGACTTGGAACTATTGAAAAGATTGCAAAACCTGAGATAGAAGGAGAAATCTGTGAAGGAGTACACTGAAGAATTCCATAAAATGAGCATAAGAATAGGACATAGTGAAGCAAGCAAGGAGAAAGTGGCTAGATGCATCAATGGACTAAGATTGAACATTCAAGAGGAACTAAGCTTGGTAAGGATGACATCTTTAGAAGAAGCATATCAGTTTGCCCTGAAGGTTGAAGAGAAGCTGAATAAGAGACATGATCAGAAACAGAGAGGAAGAGGAGGTAAATTTCATAGAGGTAGGACTTATTCCAGAGGAGACAGATCATTTTCAGAGTAGAACAAGTTTGATAGCCTATTTAAGAACAATGACAAAGATACTAATACATACCGAAGAAATGACAGAAATTTTCATCCCAGAAGCAACTATAATTCATACTAGAATGAAGGATACAGAAGAGAAGGAAGAGGATTGGATAACAGAACATTCAGAGGTACTTGTTTCAAGTGTGGAGATGAAGGACATAGAGCATTTGAGTGTAATTAGGGTAGTACTAGTAAGAGGATAGAAAATAGTGGAAGAGCAACCTGTGTTGAAGAAGAACCTATTGAACTAGGTGACCCCTGTTCTATTGGTAAATCAGAGAAAGGAGAATCACTAGTAATGAGGAGAGCACTATTTCAAATAGAGATAAATGAGGAACCACTGCAGAGGAAAAGGTTGTTCAGAACCAGATGCAAATCAGGAGGTAAGTGTTGTAAAGTTGTAATTGATAGTGGTAGTTCTGATAACCTAGTTTTAGAGGAGATGGTGACTAAGTTGAAGTTGGAAAGATTGAAACACCCTAAGCCCTATCAGATAGCATGGATTCAGGATGATCATAAGGTACTGGTGAGTGAACAATGTTTGGTAAAATTTCATATTGGATCTTATCATGATGAAGTCTTGTGTGATATTATGCCTATGGATGTATGTCATATCTTGTTGGGTAGACCTTGGCAATATGATAGAAAAGCTATACATGATGGGAGAAAGAATACATATACTATAATAGCAAATGGAAAGAGAATTACTTTGATTCCTTTGGCAGATGATCCGAAGAGTGAAGTATGTGGGAATGCTAGAATCTGTTTGGTGGATGGGAGGAAATTTCTGGATGGTTTGAGACATGAGAATATGTGTTATGCCTTGATTCCTAAGAAGCTTGAAGCATTGAAGAAAGAGACTGAAGAATCACAACCGGAGGAGATAAGAGAGTTGCTGACAGAATATGAAGACATCATATCAAATAATGTACCTGATGGATTGCCACCTATAAGGAGTGTTAGTCTTCACATGGATCTTATACCTGGAGAAAATTTGGCTAACAAAGCAGCACACTGGATGACACCAGCAGAGAATGAAGAACTAAATAGATAGATACAAGAATTGTTGAGGAAAGGTTTGATCAGAGAAAGTTTGAGTCCTTGTGTAGTACCTGTAGTGTTAGCACCTAAGAAAGATGGGGAATGGAGAATGTGCACTGATTCTAGAGCAATAAACAAGATCACAATTAAGTATAGATTTCCTTTACCTAGGATGGATGATATCAAGGACTATTTGAGTGGAGCAAAATATTTCACAAAAATAGATTTGAAGAGTGGATACCATCACATCAGAATCAAAGAAGATGATGAATGGAAGACTACTTTTAAGACAAATGAAGGATTGTATGAGTGGTTAGTGATGCCCTTTGGATTGACAAATGAACCGAGTACTTTCATGAGATTGATGAATGAAGTTCTGAAGAAATTCTTGGGTAAGTTTGTGATTGTATACTTGGATGATATTCTGATTTTTAGTAAAACAAAAGAGGAACATTTGTGGCATATTAGACAAGTTTTGAAGAGGTTGAGAGAAGAGAAATTGTTGATAAACATCAAGAAGTGTAGTTTCATGAAGGAAGAGTTGATATACTTGGGATTTGTGATTTATGCGGAAGGATTGAAGATGGACCTTGCGAAAGTGAGAGCAATTATTGAATGGCCTACATCGAAGAGCATTGGAGAGGTTAGATCATTTCATGGATTGGCTAGTTTCTACCAGAAGTTCATCAGAAATTTTAGTTTAGTTTGTAACCCTATGACAAAGACAATGAGATGTGACAAAAAGGATTTTAAGTGGACATCTAGAGTAGATAAAAGTTTTGAGTTGTTGAAGTAGAAAGTGATAGAGCAACCTATTTTGGCATTACTGGATTTCAATAAGGTATTTCAAGTTGATTGTGATGCAAGCACAGAAATGCAATTGGAGCAGTATTAAGTCAAGAAGGTAGACCAGTAGCATATTTTAGTGAGAAGTTGAATGATGCAAGGAGGAGATATTCAGTTTATGATCAAGAGTTCTATGCCATAATTCAAGTCTTGAAGAAGTGGAGACATTACTTGTTGCCTAAGGAGTTTGTGTTGTATACAGATCATCAAGCTTTGTTATATTTGAATAGTCAAGGTAAGTTGAATCAGAGACATATGAGGTGGGTAGAGTTCATGCAGAGTTATACTTATATGTTGAAGCATAGGAGTGGAAAATCAAACAAAGTTGTTGATGCATTGAGTAGAAGAAGAAACTTGTTGACAGAGATGAGAGTTGAGGTGTTGGGTTTTAATGAATTGAAGAACATGTATGAGGGAGACACTAATTTTGCAGAACCTTGGAAATCATGTAAGGAACCTATTGTGACAGATAGGAGTAAGTGGTTGGACTATTTCATTCAAGAAGATATGTTGTTCAAAGGAAATCAATTGTGCATACCTAGAAGTTCAATGAGAGACAATTTGATCAAGGAGAAGCATAGTGGCGGATTGGTAGGACATTTTGGCATTGATAAGACAGTGGCTTTGGTGAGTGAAAACTACTTTTGGCTTTAGATACATAAGGATGTTCAGAAATTTGTGAAGAGTTGTAGAGTTTGTCAAGTTGCAAAAGAGAATAGTCATAATATTGGATTGTATAAACCTTTGACAATACCAGAGAGACCTTGGGAAGACATAAGCATGGATTTTATAATGGGATTGCCTAAGACACAGAGAGGACATGATTCAATATTTGTAGTGGTGGATAGATTTTCAAAGATGGCTTATTTCATACCTTGTAAGAAGACAACTGATGTAGTGCATGTAGCTGACCTATTTTTCAAGGAGATTGTGAGGTTGCATGGATTACCTAAGAGTATAGTTTCAGACAAAGACACAAAGTTTGTTGGATATTTTTGGAGGACAGTTTGGAAGAAGATGGAAACAGATTTGAAGTTTAATTCAGCTTTTCATCCACAGACTGATGGACAGACAGAGGAAGTGAATAGGAGTTTGGGAAATTTGTTGAGATGTTTGGTTGGAGAGAAGACAAGAAGTTGGAATTTGATTCTTTCACAAGCAGAGTTTGCATATAACAATTTAATATTCATGACTAAATCAAGCATTCGAAAGGAACTTATTGTCACAATTAAACATAATATTTTCTAATAATCTAACCATCCATCACATTTACTATCCACACAATGATGCATAAAAATAAGCTATTCAAAATGTAATATGAGACTACATGAGTGTGTGAGTGCATCAGGGTTAACCATCCCATCAGTTCTTGCCAAGTAGCTAGAACATCTCTACCTCAACCACATTCTCGTCTTTGACGAGTACCTGCATTCATTCACACTCAACTCAACGTCAATAGGTTAGTTGCCCAAAACATAGCCAAAGAAAAACATTATAATCACATCAATAATATTTAATATTTTAATCAATTTTCCAATTTACACAAATATAACATCATGATAATTACCTTCACACACGTGGAACTTACTCAAAGTAAAATAATCATGGTAAATGTTTACTAATCTAGAATAATAATATAGTCCATAAAAATGAGACGTGACATCCTTCCCCACTTGGAAGAGACATCGTCCCTATGTCTTATTACACAACAAAATAATAATGTATCAATCCAAAGTATCATAAAACACTAACAACAATCCAAAGTCTCATAAAACAATATCAGCAACTCAAGTATCATAATCCATGCATGAATAAGAAATCTATGCTATATCCTCAAATGACGAAAAGATCTATTAATCACATCTGTATCCTCCCATATGGCACCATCCACAAAATTGTTGGTCCTACTAAACCCTATACAGACCAACATCTCAATTTCGCACTTAACATTGCATCCATCAAATAAATCCAAGTATATAATCAATCAATCAATCAATTCATGTGGCACAATTGCCAATTCGATGTATATAATCCAACACATGGTACAACTACCATTTAATTACATTAATTCTAGCATAAGAATATTAATCATATCTTTAATACACACCAAAGGAGGCAAAATCAGTTTACATAGCCTCATAAAAATAAGAATAAATCCTCATAATGTGTATGCATCCTCATGGTATCACAATATAATATCCAAAGATCAGTCCTCCAAACTAACATTGGTTGAGATCTCCAACAAGACAAAACTCCAAAGGTACACCAACTAGGTCATATCCAATGATTGTGCAAACAACTCCTCTGAAACTATACCACTCATATCATGCCTACCAATGGAATCCATTTCCTCCTTCATTACTTGCAACCAAACTTTATCTTCAACCTGATCTACAATTCAAAATTTTTGGAAAAACTCTTCTTTGTAATCCTCGTGCTTCTGTACAATGCTAAAACAATTCAATTTGCAGATCTGTATTTGTGTTTTTCATCAATCTTAATCTATTCTTCATCATACCTCTGTAAACCTGAATTCTTTACCTGTAGCTTTTGTTATTTTACTGTCACAAAAAATTGATTGAAACCCTATAGTAGACTTTTGTTTTGGATCTAATTTTTTTTCCTATAGAAGTGAGTTGATTACTTTTATAGCTGATATTTTATCACTGTCGCAGTCTTTGTATTATTGTTTCAGACTTCTCATAAAGTTCCTATAGCCCGATTTAATTCTTGTAGCATTATGTTATCCCTGTCGCCATTCTTTTTAGTTTATGTAGCAGAGATGTGTTGATATCTATAAGCTGATTAAAGACCATGTAGCTTAAATAAATTACTTTTTTAGCTTACTGAAAAACTCTATAAAATAATTATGTTATTTCACATAACAGAGACAGTTAAATTACTGATTATTATTTATGCTTATTTAATGCTGAAACCTGTCTTAATCTCTATTACAATAAAACCCTATGAATTGTTAAAATCATGAAACAGAATTGGATGGAAAGAGTTTAACATTGAATATTCAACAAACCCTTTTAGACTATGAATTAAAGTTAAGGATTATAACTAGTTTATAGACTCCATATTCATACTTGCATAAATGAATGAATGAGTGGTGTTCTAATTATTGTTTATTGAAAGTGTGTCTTCTTGATTGTTGCTTTGGAAAGAGAATTTACAGATGGTCTATAAGGGAAATGGGTTGATATTTTCTTTTATGTCCTTTATTTTATTTGTTTATTTACTTGTTTCTTGGGGAAAGAAGTAGATTTTTATCTAGGAATGTTATTGGGTTACTTTCTGGGCTAGGATGTCGAATGTGGATTATCAGAGATGGATTTTCCTCTTTTCAGGAATCAGACCAGGTTACTATGTTTTAAAGGATTAGATCTAATCGAGCTGTCATTGAAAAAGATGAATATTTTGTCTAGAAAACTTATTGATAGATATCTTTGACACATCCTGTTGTGAGACAATCTGCATTTCATCATTTAGAATTGCACATTAAGACATCAGGTTGCATTGGGTGTTCCCACCTACCAGTTGTTCCAGGTAGCTAGACATTTCATGTAGGGTTGGGTTTCCTTTGTTTCATGAAGGGATCTAGGGAAGTGTAATTGCTTCGTGGTTGGGTGGAAAAACACCTATGCCGTGTTCCCATCTCTCAGCTTGCGGGAGGACCACTTATTTCGTAGCGGCTGATGAGTGTATTGATTTACTATACTTGTTGTTCATGATTATTGTGACTTGTAATTGGATGTATTATGGCATGAATGCCATTGGACTTTGTATATTATTTATAGTGCTTTCACCTAGTTTGAGCACGTGACTTTTGTAAGATTTAATGACTTTTATTGATTCTTATTTATGAGACTTATCTTTTACTTTTGATATTGTAATTAAGTGGATTAATCACACCTTTTTATCTTTTATATTTTAATTAAGCAGATTAATTACATCTTTTTACTTTTGATATTGTGATGTTGTATTTAAGTGGATTAATTACTTCATTTTACTTCATTTTACTTTTGTGATGGTTTGTGGGCTTTTACATTACTAAAGATAAGCTTCTTGGGCACGTTGTGTCTACGGAAGGAACCAAGATTAATCTCGAATGGATTAAGTCTATTTAGAGTCTTACCCTATCATCCAGCAAAAGAGGAGTGCATTCCTTCTTTGGGAAGGTTAACTTCTTGTGAAGATTTGTACCTAATTTTGCTGAGAAGACACATCATAGCATTGATATGATGAAAGGAAATTCAATCTTCCATTGGAGTACAAAAGGAAAAGTTGCATTTCATGAGATAAAGGAAGTGATTTCTCATGCCCCAGTCTTAATCTGCCTAGACTACACCAAGGATTTCATTATGTATAGTTATGCTTCAGAGCACACTTTATCTACTATTTTGGTGCAGCAGAACAGGGAGGGAATTGAATCTCCTATAGATTTCATGAGATGTCCTCTAAAGGTTCATGAGCTCAAGTATTCACCTATTGAAAAACATGCTTACACCATGGTGAAAGTGGTTAAGTACTTCAGATATTGTATCCTCAATTCTCATACCATAGCACTGGTACCTAATTCGACGGTCAAGTCCATCTTGACTCAACAAGAATTCGGGAGCAAGAGAGGTAATTGGATCACCAAGATCCAAGAATATGATATGGAGATCAAGCCTACAAAGCTGGTGCATGGAAAAGGTTTGTGTTAGTTTATTACAGAAAATAAACCAAAAGAAATATCCGGTGATGAGGAAGCGGACATAGAAGAACTTCCCATAGTCTTGTTTATTAGTACAACAAATGAGTCGTATTCCAACATTGCACATTTCCTCACATATGGGGTGTCCAGAACATTTGTCCTACAAAGAGAAGAGGACAATCAAGGATAAGGCTGTAAACTTCATTCTTTGGGACAACAGTTTGTACAAGTGAAGCATTGACAGAATTTTTCTGTAGTGTGTGGACAAAGCACAACAAGACAAGTTGTTGGAATCTTTCCACAACTTGGCATGTGGAGGACATTTCTTAGCTCCAGCCATCGCTCACAAAATTTTGCGAGCAAGATACTACTGGCTAACACTTTTTCAAGATGCATATGCCTGGGTACGTAAATGCAAGTTGTGGCCACAGTTTGTGGGGAAACCCATGTTGGCAACCCTACCCCTCAAACCAATAGTAATTGAAGAGCCCTTCCAACAATGGGGTATTAACTTCATTGGTACAATGAACCCACCATCAAGTGTAGGTCATAGCTATGTTCTCATGGTTACTGACTACTTCACTAAGTTGGTGGAGGCAATTCCAGTCAAGCATGCCACTTCAGAGGTTCTTTGTAACTTCCTCTAAAAGAAAAACATTATCTCAAGGTTTGGAGTACCTAAAAAAATAGTAGTAGACAATGCTACTTGTTTCTCATTCCATGAGATAATTGATTTATTTTTTGAATATGGGATCACTTTATCGCACTCTTCTGACTATTAACCCCCAAGGGAATGGTCAGGCTGAGTTGAGTAACAAGAATTCAAATGGTCACCATTATCAAAAAGTTGGTAGAAGAAAATAAGAGGCCCTGGCACAAGGCATTTTATTATGCATTGTGGGCTGATTGCATCACTCCCAAATGAACGATTGATATGTCCCCTTTTCAACTTCTTTATGGCTTGAATGTAGAGATACCCATCACATTGGAGTTTCAGATTGGCCAGGGCAATCGAAGATGAGACGTTTGAAATTTCCATAGACAAACATGTCATGTTCCTTATTAAACTAGAGGAGCAATGCACAAAGGTGGTGGACCACATTACTGATCATCAAAGCCAAGTCAAGAAGCTTTTTGACAAAAAGGCCAAGTCACGAGATTTCCAAGTTGGAGACCTAGTTCTCTTGTAGGACAAGAGAAGAGAGCCAAAATGAATATTCCTTGTGGAGGGGCCCTTTCCTGATTCATCAACTATATGGTGAAAATAGTTTCCATTTGGCATGCTAGGATGGAACACCATTCTCTTTGCCCCATAGTGGACAACATCTAAAGCTTTTCACTCAATAAAGTTCCAGATAAGTTTGTACATTTTGTATATTTTTGTATAGTCTTTTTGTTCTTGTCAGCATATGTTGAGTCTGTCGCCTGACTCTATGGCCCAATGGATGAAGGCACTTAGAGTTCTAGGATTCTTCTCCCTTTGTTCATTTCAAAGAATACCCGAAGAAAGATCCCCAATTAGAGCTAGCTATTATCCTCAAATTTGGTTGACTTAATTCGTGGGATAACCCCTATGAAACTTGTCTATTTTGTAGCCCACAAGCTCTAGGAACATAAAATGAGATAAATCAAATTATCCTCATGCATAGTCCCACACCTCAAAAAGTCATTTTGAGTTGCGTAAAAATTCAGCCCTTCAAATATGAAAAATCAAACTTTTTCTCTAACGACATTTTTCATTGCATATGTAAGGCTGGAGAAATTCTCTGCCATTATATTTTTGTGAGTTTTTCTATCTATGTAAGGTAGGACAAAAACCTTGACCCTACACATGTAAGGGCAGAGAATTTCTCTAACCCAGCACATTAACCCTACATGGGCAGGTAGTTGGGTAATTAATGCTTTGATTAAGATTATAAATTATGTTAATTTTCTTTCATTTTACCCTATTGTTTTTACCTTCGTTGTTTCCAAGCACATTTGCACCTCTTCTTCGTCATTCTATCTCACGATCGCACATGACCTGTTGCGAGAATTCCTTTTGTTTCAGCAATAATCTTTTATTCAAGTTGGTTTTTAATTGTTTTCATTTTTTTCTCTCTTTGCATTATTTATTTATGTGTCACCTTTGAAACCCTAGGGTGTTTTAATCCCAAACCAACCTTCATTGTAAAACACAATGGAGAGTCAAATTTTTCTCCCGACTCCCACAAAAACCTAACCCTAGCTTCAAGTTTGTGATGCTCAGAGAATAATCTCTGAGCAACAAAACTTTTAAAATAGTGGTGTTATTCATGTTTTTATCCCAAATTTTTTCTAGCAGTGTGTTGTTCAGAGAATTTTCTTCGAACAACATCACTGATTTTAAGTCCAGTGTTGTTCACAGAAAATTCTCCAAACAACACAAACTAAACCTTATAATGTCTAGCGTTAAGACATGTCTTTTAGAGAAAATTCTCTGAATGATATGGTTAAATGCTAGGCATGTCATTCAAAGAATTTTCTCATAAAACATGATCTACACAAAGACCTAAGATGTACTTCGAAGAATTTTCTCTGACATACATCTAAAAAAATACTCCCCAAGTGCAGCTCAGAGAATTGTCTCCGACTTGTACTTCAAATAATTTCTACCCATGTAAGGGTAGAGAAATTCTCCAACCTTGCACTATGTAAGAAATGGATAACCCATGTAAGGGCAAAGAATTTCTTTTCCCCAACACTAAGTATTGTTCCTTAATGCAGAAGCACAGATTTTCTCCACCTTTGCATATTTCTTACCAAATGAGAAATATGCTAACTTTGGATATTTTCAACACCCTCTTGCAGTTTCTCAAGCAATGTTAGAGGCATCTCCTGTGAAGAAAAACATGAAGTATAAGTTCCAAGGAGTGGTTCCTACATCCTTGATTGAATCAAATGTTGATCAAATCAGAGACATAGAAATTGGGCATGTGGACATGGTGGAGTTCCTGGAAAGGTTGAACAAACAACCACTTGCACCACATATCTAGGTTGTTCTAGATAGTGGAATTCACTTGGCAGCCACATTCCCAGTCTCTGCCCAGAATCCTCAATTTGTCTTGGCGACAACGGCTCGTTTTGATAGAGAGAGAAAGTCTGTGAAATATGTCGATGGTAAGGTTGTGATTCAATTTGATGAGGAATATTTTGATAAATCTTCAATTGTCCCGACATAGAAGAATACCCAGATATCATAATGGAATCGGCTCAAGAGAGTTATGATAAATGTTGATAACTGAGAGGGGGGGTGAATCAGTTATCTTAATTAACTTAACTTTTTTGTTCCTCTTTTATAACTAGTGCAACATCAAAACAAATAAGCATCCATAATCATGAAAAATAGAAACAAAGTCAATTCACATAACACAATGATTTTGACATGGAAAACCCTGTTAAGGGAAAAACCATGGGGTGACTAACCCAAGAATGTATTCTCTGTTAGAAGAATAGAAATACAAAAATGGCACTTGCCAATTGGGGCTCACTACCCGAGCACACTACTCACAAGAGGCTCATTGCCTACAAGAGACTCACTGTCTACAAGATACAAAGAAAGTAATAAGATACTTGAACTGATGAGAAGCATCCACATATGCTGAGGTTTAGTTCCAGTTAGGCTCAATACATTGATCTACTGCACTTCATTCTTCCTCTTCTTTGGTCTTACTGTCCTGTCACATACCAAACCTGTATTACTGCTTCCACACTACTCTCTTTTCTTCACACTACACCACCATACCACCCCCTTCATAGAGAAATCAATCTGTTATATATATCCACACCAAGGATTTCAACATCTTTCTATTCAGCATCCGGAATAGTCAATATTTTCTCAAACTCTGGTCTGTCGGCTAAATCCTTGGTTATTAAGTGATGCGTATAAAAAAGATGCTTATAGAATTCATCAATCATGTCGGCCAATCATGAATGATCCCTCAAGAAACTTGATCATCAATAATAACTTATCCGGAGAAAGGTCTGATGCTCTGCCGGTCAGTTCTTCCTCAGTCTACTCTGCCAAATAGGAACCCAATACTCAAGTACTGATATCTTTTCACTCTTTCATCACCGGAGGCTCAATCTCTAGAATTTGTTAGTCATGGTACTCCTCTTGACTTCCCTAAGTCTACACTTTAGTGAGATACTTCCTCTAAGAGATCCGGACCTGACTATCGGACCTTACTGCATGCTCTGTTCTTGGTCACCAGACCAAAATACTCTTCAATCTGACTTTCGGTAGAGACACACCATGTCCTGTGGATGTGTGGGATGGACTTTGTTGCCATCAATGACAACACTCATGAAGCCATACAGTGTCTCTTGCCAACAATCTCTCCCTTTGGCATTGATGGCAACACTTAGTGAAAAATGACTAAGTGTCACACTACACTACCCCTTGGCTGATGCTCTATTCCAACGTACACTTTACCGGAGCTCCCCCTTAGCTAGGCTCCACATTTTTCATTGCTCCTTACTCCCCCTTTGACATCAATGGCAAAGGGTAGGATCCGCATACCAAAATTTTCAAAAATTTGAACTATACTTAGCCACATAGGTATATATACATGTTATACTTACATATATTGAAGTAAATCTACAAAGGTGGTCTTCAACTATACCACTTCTGTCGCCCAACTCTTCTTCATCCTTTCCAAAATTGAGATGTGACCACTTAACAAGAATGCAAAAGCTTCTGCCCTCTTTAGGTCTGTCGGATCACTAGTCCGAGTTGTGGTCTGAGCATCAGTTAGAGCCTCATGCACGGCCTCTAACTTAGGGATAATTATCCCTCTAAGTTCACTCAACCTATTTATTCTATTTTTCTTCTCCTTCTCAAGCTTCTTTATTTCATTTATGACTACATAGTCTGACACTCTTGATTTACTATGGAAGAGGAGAGAGAATCAAAACTTTGAGAAAAACTTGTCAGTTTATCCTCTTGCTCTTTTACTTTCTTCTCAATATCCTTGGTCACTTTAGGCCAGGATAAACAAAACTTATATATATATCCACCATCTTTGAGAGCATTTTCTAAGCTCTTTATCCCTATATCCATAACTCTCCTATCATTTGTTATTAGACCTTGTACTTTGGAGAATCTCTTTCCCAAAAACTCCTTCTGGACCTTTTCTTCTGCTGAATTTTCTAAGGAATCAAAATGCGTATGAACAGAATTTACAAGAGACTTTAGATTACCAGATGTGGAGGCCAAAGGATCCTTTTGGAAGGATGGCATGATCTTCTCCAATACACCGGATGCAGTTTCTATGAGCTCACAGTCTTCCATGTGAGACTTCAGAAGTTTTTCTTTTGCCTTTGCTTGAGTAAAGGATGCTAGCTTCATGGTTTGAACTGGGGAGAGGGAATCAAAATTGAATGGTCCTTGAAGCAGTTCCAGTTCATCAAATTCCATCATCTCTTTGGTCAAGAAATCTTTGACAGTTTCTGCAGTGTCTCTTGCCGGAGACAGAGTCTTCTTTCCTTCTGCAGTCTCAGAACTGTCTCCTAGGGTCTTCTCTGTTTGGTCTTTTTCCTTTTCATTTACTTCTTCTTCTTGACTGGTTTTCTCTTCTAATCTTTCTTCTCCTTTAGATCTAGAGTCTGTAGGGGAAACCAGAGGAGAGATGTTTGCTTCTTCATGGACTTCCTCTTCTGGAGCAGAGGAATCCAGGTCCTTAGTTTTCTCCTCACCTATTTCTTTTGAAACTTTTGCATTTTTCTCTGTAGGATCTTCCTTTGATGTAATGAGTCCTTCATCATCCATGACAGAGGGTTCATCACCTAAGTCCTCTATAACAGGAATATTGAATCTTTTATAGGCATTCCGGGGGATGTCTTCAGTCTCTTTGGCCACCTGATCAGTCTCTGCAAGCATAAGCTTATTCATTCTGGCTTTGGCCTGGAACTCATCTTTGCAATCTTTGAAGATCATGCTCATTTGCTTTGGAGTGATGGAGGGATAAAGCTGAATAGCTATTTGTTCTCGGATCTCCAAATCCTTTGCCTTTGCATTCTCCTTTCTCATTTCAAGTTCCTTCTCTAAACTTTTGGGAATTAGAGAGATGATTTCAATAAATGCCTTATTATATATGTTCAAGTACTTAACTGTGGCTTCTTCCAAGATCTTTTTATTTGCATCATTATACTCATCATAGAATTCTGTCATTGGTTGCAGATTTCCATCTACAGTAACTGCCTTGACTACATCATCAATGGACAGGGTAGGCCTTTCAACAAACTCTTCTACTTCTTCTTCCTTGCTATAATCGATAGAGGGTTCACCGGATACTTTCTTCTTCTTCGTCATTTTCTTTACCTCCTCATCTGACTCAGTCTCTTCATCATCCTTTTGACTGGTGTAAGACCTTGTGGTCTTTGTCTTAGTTCTCTTCTCTCCTTTTCTGGATGTCCTGACTTCCAATTTTGATGCTTTTGGGCTTTTAGAAGTGGCAGGTGCAGAGCTTTTGGAAGATCTAGTCCGGGAGGGGGCTTGCATCGGAGCACTTTCTTTTTCTGTTTCTTGCCTCTCTTTCTCTGCCCTTTCCATCTTCTCTTTGTTTGCATCAAGTGCATCTTTTGAAATGCCATACCTTTTGGCAACATTCTCTACTTCTTTTCTCACTTTTCTCTTCATCTCTAGTTGTTTAAGCTCCACATGAATCTTTACACTCAACTCTTCAAAGGTTTAAAACCTTTCTATCTTAGGGTCCTTGGGCTGACTCAAAAGATGTTGAATGTGCAACTCTAGGATTTTCTCATCAGCCTCATACCTCATTGGCATGATCCATACTATTCTTGGTTCCACTCCCTCCATTAGGCATTGATCAGTATCCACCATGAAGCATACTGTATCTTTGTATTTTTCTACTAGAGATTGGGGGATTCTCTCTCTTGCTTGCATCATACTCTAAAAGTTCTTGAAGTAGCCCCATAGTGCTATATTCTATGCCTTGGCATCACCTATTCCATGTAAGTAATCTCTGATTTGTATGGCAATAGGTCTATCAATTTGCCATATCCAGCCGTGCTAGATCTGGGTAGCTCATTCATGTAATAGAAGAACAGACAGAGTATCAAGCCACCATATTTGAAGGAGTTCTTATTGTCCTTATTTATCTTTTGTAGATTCTCCAAAAGTTGGTTCAGAAGGAGCTCACAGAGATCATAGTCAACATTCTTCCTTAACATTTCATAAGTAGTGTAAATTGTTGTTCCAGAAATAGAATTCTCTCTGCTAGAGTGATATATCTTGTAGCCAATTATCATGGCGGCAAACTTGATATCCAGATCTGTAATATCCTCAATTGTCATTGCTCTTTTATCAAATTTGGATCTTGTTGCCTCACTCACTGTCTAATTCTTGATGGATTTGAGAGCAGGTAACTCACCGGATGAGTGTAATCCGGTAACTGCCTTAAGAGCATCCTTGGTTATCTTGAATGGCCTCATCAACCACATAAAGTTATCATGCATTCTTTTCATAATATACCGGACCCATTCATCTTCTGCAAAACAGGGGAAATGAATGCACTGTCCAAAATGCTTGTCCCGGATGGCTATGTACTGAGGTTTGAGATCAAATGATTCATCTATTAGTTGCTTATGATATAAATCCATCAACTTGGATTCTCTGAAATCCTCAATATTCACATGAATGTATGCCCTAACGTCTTCAACATGCAAAACCCCATGCGGAATGCTAGAGAATGCGCCTAAAGAATCTAATTCTAGGGATTTATAGGGATGTTTTTTGAATTTTGGGCGTGGCCTATTAGTGATCTTCAAAACATTTGGAGTAGCCATCTTTCAAAGATTCAGAGAGAGAATTTTAAGAGCGAAAGATACCTTTTTACGCCTCTAGGGTTCACAAGACGAGCCGAAAAGATCGTCGGTTGACTCAAATTCTACGATTGATCCTTGAGAGAGATGAAGCAAACTTGTTTGCAGAGCTCTTCTTATCTTTTTCACTAATGCAAATGTGCAAATGATGAGAAAATGAACCCTTTTATTCCTGCGCAAACCCTAATTTCATTTTGTGATAAATGCAAAACTTAAGTTATTCTGGTTGCCTTGTTTTCCTTGTTCTAAGAGATCTTACAGATTACTGGGATGTACTTAGAATGGTTCTTGGTGTAAAATGACAATCTATCTCCCTTTCCCCAATTATTCCATCTACCCACAGATCCAAATATTTCAATTATGAATCATACCAGATCTAACTATGAAAATTCAGCTTTTACCGGATGACTGTAAAACTGGATTGGACTTGGATGATCAACCTATTCAAAAAAATTTGTGGATCTTCCATATCTTTACCAAGGCTTGTTTAGATGTTTCTCTAAGAACCCTTTAATCCACAACTTTCCTTGTGCCAATTTCAAGCACCAATTGATTGGCTGGGGGAACTTGTTTTCTTTTGTGACTCCCCCTGAGCCAGACCTCATCTATTTAGTTTCTGGAAGGAATATCAGCACCAGATTCTGGTGCAGATCCATCCTCAACATTTTCTTTGCTCCTCTTTACCCAAATCTTGTTCATCTCCCTTTGAATTTCATCTGCATTCACTTTTCCTTTTCCTTTGTCTTGGTTTTGATTATGGTGCACCGGACCCTTTTTGTCCTGATTCTTACTTCTGCAGAATTTGGCAATATGACCGGATCTATTGCATTTGTAGAAAACAACACTTCTTTGCATATTTGACTGATATCCTCTTGATCTACACTGGTTAGCCATATGTCCCATTCTAGTACATGTCAAGCATCTACCATTGAATGAATTATTCATTTGCATAATTCTACACTCATGAGATTTGTGACCATACCTTTTGCAATTGAAACACTGTCCAGAGAAGGATGCATTAGGCTGATTCATTTTTCTTCTGTATTGGTTATCTTTGTGACCAAAGTTATTGCAATTGTGGCAATATTCATTGAAGGATGGATATCTTTGAGCATTTGGTTGCCTTACCAAAGGTCTTCTAGGCCTGTTCCTTGGATTTCCTGATCCAGAGTTTTTCTGACCGGATCCAGAGCTTTCACCTTTTTCATACCCCAAGCCTTGCTTGTCATCTACCCTCTTTTGGCTTTGAAGAAGAACTTCAAGTTGAGCAGAGCTTATCTTGAATTTCTCTTTATATTCATTAGTTGTTTGAAGATCCCTCTTAAGAGTATCAATCTGATTCTCAAGTTGTTCTTCATTATCTCTTGCTTCTTCAAGATCAGATTCCAGATGCTTGATTATTCTATCCATTTTATGGCAATCTTCTGACTTCTCCTTGAGAGTTTGTCTTAGATCATCTTCAATTTTTCTTTTCTCTTCAATTTCTTGGGTGAATTTCATAACCCCTGATTCCATTTCATGTCTTACCATAATGACTTCTTTTGATAGCTTCTCACATAACTTGTTCTTCTCTTTCAAATCTTCATCAGTATTATTGGCTTCACTTTGACTTGCTAGTTGTTGAAGAAGTTCCTTTCTCTTTTTCATAGAGATACTCAGTTTCTCTTTTAGTTCATTTATGAAATCATCAGCCTGTTTGAGTCTTTCCTTCAAGTTATTGACTTCAGATTGAGATTGTTCAAGATCATCTATAGCAGACTGAAGTTGTTCCCTCATACCATACATATCCATTGAGATTCCTAGATCTTCCTCAAGCTGTTAGACTCTGTTTGGAGGAACTTAGCTCTGATACCAATTGTTGATAACTGAGAGGGGGGATGAATCAGTTATCTTAATTAACTTAACTTTTTTGTTCCTCTTTTATAACTAGTGCAGCATCAAAACAAATAAGCATCCATAATCATGAAAAGTAGAAACAAAGTCAATTCACATAACACAATGATTTTGATTTGGAAAACCCTGTTAAGGGAAAAACCACGGGGTGACTAACCCAAGAATGTATTCTCTGTTAGAAGAATAGAAATACAAAAATGACACTTGCCAATTGGGGCTCACTACCCGAGCACACTACTCACAAGAGGCTCACTGCCTACAAGAGACTCACTATCTACAAGATACAAAGAAAGTAATAAGATACTTCAACTAATGAGAAGCATCCACATATGCTGAGGTTTAGTTCCGGTTAGGCTCAATACACTGATCTACTGCACTTCATTCTTCCTCTTCTTTGGTGTTGCTGTCCTATCACATCACAGACCTGTATTACTGCTTCCACACTGCTCTCTTTTCTTCACACTACACCACCATACCACCCCCTTCATAGTGAAATCAATCTATTATATATATCCACACCAAGGATTTCAACATCTTTCTAGTCGGCATCCAGAATAGTCAATATTTTCTCAAACTCTAGTTTGTCAGCTAAATCCTTGCTTATTAAGTCATGCGTATCAAAAAGATGCTTATAGAATTCATCAATCATGTCAGCTAATCATGAATGATCCCTCAAGAAACTTGATCATCAATAATAACTTATCCAGAAAAAGGTCTAATCCTCTGCCGGTCAGTTCTTCCTCAGTCTACTCTGCCAAACAGGAACCCAATACTCAAGTATTGATATCCTTTCACTCTTTCATCACCGAAGGCTCAATCTTTGGAATATGTTAGTCATGGTACTCCTCTTGACTTTCCTAATTCCACACTTTACTGAGATACTTCCTCTAAGAGATCTGGAGCTAACTGTCGAACCTTGCTGCATGCTCTGTTCTTGGTCACCGGACCAAAATACTCTTCAATCTGACTTCCGGTAGAGACACACCATGTCCTGCGGATGTGTGGGATGGACTTTGTTGCCATCAATGACAACACTCATGAATCCATACAGTGTCTCTTGCCAACAATAAAAACACAGAAAAATCTCAACTCTCGTTGGCTCAAGACTTCTAGGCCAACCATTGCCAGGTGGTTGAAGAGCATCTATCGCATTGAGTTTCTTGAGGAAGTTGGAGATCTGATTACACTCCTAAGTAGGGTCAAAGGACTTCCTACATCCAACACATTTCAGGAGTGGATGTATCAGTATATTTCCATTATCAAGAAGAACAAGTAGAAGATCTTCTGAGGAAAACATATCAGTGACGCCATTTGCCACCAACTTTTTGAGGTATCTACTTCCCTCAAGTTCTATATGGCATCTTATCTGGTATATGTTGCAGCATGCATGAGGGATTTTCCTAGTTTGTCTTCTATTGGAGATAGAAGGCAAGTATAGGTGTATGAGTACTATTTATAATTGACTCTGAAGGAGAGTCTAAAGCATTATAGAAGGGTTAATGACGCCTTCTTTTATAAGTATATTTGTGTGTTTGATAAAGACCTTGTGAAGAAGAGGGTTTCAAATGTAGTCTGGGATCAGGTAAAGGTTGGTTGTATATTCTTGCAATTCCCAACCTTCACCTACATCAAGGTAGGAAGTTTCAATGAGCAACCCTACATGTTGTAGAGGTATCCTGGTGACAAACTGGTGTTAATGGAGTTGTGTTGATAGATGATGAATGTCCACAAGAAACAATCAGAGGCTCACATGCATGGGTTTAAGTTTCCAATCAATATTGCTCAATACACAGTATCTACCACCCCAAAGACCAAATTGATGGAAATCGAGTTACAATGAATTACTCTTAGAAGATTCAAAAGTTGGAATGACTTTGATTACAAAGGAATGAATGACAAGATTAAGGGTAATTACACTCATGTGCACAAAATAGAAGACATTTTGGTTGAGTGTAGATCAAATGAAGATGTAAGGAAGCTTGACTATAGCTGGCTAACTCTAGATCATATCAGAGATTTGAGACTGGTAGATGTTCCTAAAGGTATGGAGGATGATGGGGATATACTGGATCCTCTATATGAGAGTAATCAAATTGCCTCAACATCTCTTCCACCGATCTAGTGGTCATTGAAGGAATCTACTTGTATAAGAGATAGGTTCCAATTCACCCTTGCCAATACCAACACCTAGTTGGAGAAGAATGGGATAAAGATAAAACCATTCAAGACAGGATCTGAAGAGGAAAATGTTGAAGGAGCTTCTAGGAAGCAAGAGCTTAGAACAAAAAATAAGGAAGATGCTTCTAGTTACGGGCAAAGGGTAAAAATTGTTTTCAAAAATAAAGGAGAGAAAGGAAAAGGAAAGGAAAAAGAGGGAACATCTACACAAGTGTCTACTGAAGAAAATCCTTTTGTTGTTGAAACACAAGATCCTCCTACTACTTCCCAACTTGAATCATCATAGGTTATACCCCCTCCTTCACCTCCTATTATTACAACTGTGGAATATTCACCTTTTGTGTTTTCCATTCCTTCCGTTCATGTACAAACTATTTATTCATCCCCCTCATCACCTACAAGTGACTCCTTTTTCCAAAGTCAAAACAGATGTTTGGATCACTTTTCTCCTTTCCTAGTCCCACACATTCATCATCACCACCCTCCAATCCATTCATTACAATCCAACTAGACTTTGACAAGGTCTTGTCCACTTCCACACCTAATGTGCCAACATAAGTCAACCCCACTATCGTGTTGACCCAAACACCACCTATCGTTACCACCACTCCATTATTAGGTACCTCCATTCCATCTTCCATTCCATCCACCTCAGAACCCACTGATTCTATCCCGTCATCACAATCTTTGGCAACACAATCCAAAGAAGATATATCCACTCTTCCCCCTTGGTTGATATTTCAAAAACCAAAGAGAAAGAAGCAAGTAGTATCACCAGATGATTTCAACTTCTATCAATTGGTCCCAATAAATCCTAAATCTACAAATAAGGCTAAGACCATATCAAGGGTGGTTGTGGACTTAGCTGGGAATAAGTATGCAGAAGTTGTACCACCAAAAGACAAAAACATTGAAGATATCCACGCGATAGATTATTCAGTTTCATGAATAGAGCTCGGGAAACAAAAGCACAAAGGTGCAAAGGAAGATTTACAGGCAACATTGACATCTTTTCTTGAAAGGTATGATAAGGATAAGTTGATCAAAGATCAACTTAAAATTTAGGTAGAACAATTGACCTCTGTTATGCTGAAAATTGCTCAATCTTTTGAACAAGTAGAGCATGTTGGAACCTGTGTTGATGAAGAAGCTATTTATAAGGTAGAGAAGATTGGGTCACAAGGGCAGGTAGTCAGTGCCTAGATAGATAGACTGTAGGCTCAAGGTACCAAACTTATCCAATCTTCTATCCAATTTTTTGACAACTTGGGAGAGGTAAAGGCAAAGCTAAACTGGACTCTTGAAATGCTCTCACAAGACCTATAGCTAATAGAAAAGGATGTTCATACCTAGACTCAGCTGCGACAAATCAAGTTAGAAATTATGATAGAGTAGGGGGTAATCCCCAATAGGAATGTGTATGTAGAATATAGGGAGGCTATGAAGAATAAGGTAGAGGTCCTCCAAAATTTGATCAATGATCTCAAACAAGCCCTGGATGTGAACATTACTAAAGGGTTAGATATTTCTGATAAAGTTGGAGAACTTCCTTGTTAGATGTTGGATGACAACCAAAAGACCCTCCTTATTGAGACAATTATCCAAGAGTTCCCAGCATTGTTTCAAGCTGAAACAAAGCCAGAAGCCTTTTCATTGGCGTGAATTGATAAACTGATGCATTTTTAGGTGATCTTGGATAAAATGTAGAATATTTTGGATAGGAATAAAGGAGTTCTAGTCAACATCTCAAACTCCATCACAAGAGTCCTTACTATTTTCAAATATACACCAGAACCAAGCGAGAATGACGTCTAGGCGACATTGAAGAGATATGAGGATTTCTTGGAAAAGGATAAAGAAGACGAAGTTCATGTGTCTACGGACACTTAGTTTATTTTCAAAGCATTTCATATGTAATTTACATGTAGTAAAAGTATAAATTCCTAAGCAAAATCAGACTCTGTCTAGACTAAGTCAAGGTAGTTAGAATTTTCCTATTTTTGTTCAATGGCTCCTCTCTATAAATAAGAGGGTGCACATTTTTAAATAATATGTTTTGGCTAATGAAGTGAAATGTTGTTGCATTGAGAAACAACTTGAAACTTTGATTTCAAAGTGTAAATATTTATTTCAATCAATACAAGAAAGTCAAGTGGGCATTCAATCTTTGTGTTGGAGTAAACTTGTGTATGGGAATGTTCTTATGTCTTTTCCATTACATCATCTTGTGGGTTTGATTGGATTGTGGTGTGAATCTATATGAACTGGAAGGTGCTAGAAATCTGATTTTGAAGTCTTTGAGCTGCAACATGATTTCTAGTTCACAGTGTTATGTGTTCATGATTGGAGGTGACTTTGGAGACTTTAGGCTGCGAGTTATTATCCTTGATTATTTAATCTTCATTGGCAATAAGGTGGAGACTTTGGGCTGCACTTAGTTCCATCCATTTTCATTTTCTGATTAGCGTAAGAAGCAACAAAAGTCTTTGAGATTTTGTGGGTTTCTTATGATTGACACATGCTGGTGTTATTTTAGTTATTCTTATGTCTAGCTAATCTAAATATTAGTTATTATTGCTCCAACAAGAAGTTTTATAGTTTATGATATATTGTAAGCATCAAAGGGTTTTGAGTATAAAATTGTAAGTGATCATCAATTCTAAAAGAAGAGAATTGGATGATATGGAAACACCCACATTATAAGTTTAGTGTAAATAAGTTAATTAATTACTTGTTGTTCTTAGTTAGCAATTAGAAGGGCACCTCCCCTTTCCTTGAGGAGCAATTCAATCTCATCACACTATGGCTGAAAGTACCATTTTGCTACTATTTTGTCGGTGACAAAATATTCACCCAACAAAGTCAACCTTGTCCATCTATCCAAGGACTAAACAAATAATGATCCTCCTAAGAAAACCTTGAATATAAACAATGGATTATCAAATCAATAGGAAATTAGGTTATTTGATATTTTGATTCCCCATACCAAAGATTTTTCCTAAGATTACAAAGATATGAAAGGGATTCACCTAAATATCTGCACTCATCATATTTACACAAAGGATGTAAGTCCAGTGAGAAAACCACAATGCAGACTCAATGCTACACTTTGAGAAATTATCAAAACTAAAATATAAAAATTATTACAGGCCAGATTTATCTACCCCATCTCAAACAATAAATGGGTGTCACTATTTGTGGTTGTTTCAAAACAAAAGGTGGTAAATAGCAAGTTTGTGTGGATTATAGGGTACTTAATAAGGTAATCTATAGAGATTATTTTCCCTTACCCTTTATTGATCAAGTTCTAGATAACATGGATAGAAAGATATAATTTCCTTCTTAGACAAATTCAGTAGATATAACCAAATTCAAGTAGCTCCAAAAGACTAGGATAAGACTACATTCACTTTCCCTTTGGGGACCTTTCATTATAGAGTTCTTTCTTTTGGACTCTATAATGCATCAGCCACATTCCAATGAGCTATGCTTTCTATTTGTGCTAAATTAGTGAATGAATGCATAGAAGTATATATGGATGATTTCACTACCCATAGCAGTACCTTTAATGAAGCTCTTCAAAATTTGGATAAAGTCCTAACACATTGCAAAGAGCATCAATTATTTCTCAACCATGAAAAATGTCTTATAATGGTTAATCAAGGTATTATCCTTGGTCATTACAATTTTTCTAAATGTATCAAGGTTGATCAAAAAATATAGAGGTTATAACATAGCTAAGCCCCTTCAAAGACACAAACTGATGTTAGAAGTTTTCTAGGTCATGTGTGGTATTATAGGTTATTTATAGAAAAATTTACTAAAATTATGGCACCCATGTTCTCCCTTCTTCATAAGGACACTAAGTTTGTATGGACCAATGAATACCAACAATCTTCTAACTTGACTAAAGATAAATTATCATTTTCTTTACTCCTACAAGGTTCTAAATGGATCCTACCTTTTTTATTTATGCAGATGCTTCAATGATGCCATAGGAGCCATCTTAGGACAAAAATATGGAGGGATGTATGCAATTTACTTCATTAGTAATAACTTGACACCTACTAAATAAAATTATATGACAACTTAAAGGGAATTTCTTGTTGAAGTACATGCCATTAATAAAAAAAATTATTACATTATAGGATACAATGTACTAGTTTACATAGATCATTCAACCATTAAATACCTTATGAATAAACATGTAGTGAGTGATGATTGTTGCTTTTACAAGAATTGAATGTAACAATAGTTGATAAACTAGGGAAATCTAATGTTGTTGTTGAATTTTTGTCAAGAAAAACCCTGCAAGTAATGAGCATGACCCAGTCAAGGATGACTTTCCAAATTAACAATTATTTGTTGTCTCTATACATATGCCATGGTTCATCGATACAACCAGTTACTTAGCCATAGGGGAGTGTCTACCTGATTTCACTAATAAATAAAAGTAAAATATTGTTTTAAAAAGTGCAACATTTAAATGGTTAGATGGAATACTATTTACGTGTGGTCATGTTCTTGTTTTGTTCAGGTGTGTAAGGGAAGATGAAGTTTATAATATTTTGAAAGCTTTCCGTGATGAACTAGTAAGTGAGCATTGTTCAACCCAAAGGAAAACACAAAAAACCCTTGGCATCAAGTATTATTGACCCTCATTGCACAAGGATGTAAAAAGGTATGTCAAGAAATATGATCAATGTTATAGAATGGGTAGACCAACCCCATCCAACGAAATGTCTACCCATCCTCAAGTGGTTCTTGAACCTTTTTAGAAATTGGGATTGGACTTCATTCAACCAATTGAACCAACATCTCAAGGGAAGTACATTCTCATTTGTACTGATTATGTCACCAAGTGGATGAAAGTTCAAGATTTAAAAGTTGCTAGAGAAATAACATGTCGATGACTTAATTGTAGACATGATGTTTCCACAGTCCATGATATGAGAGTGTAAAGATTCTGGATAAAACTGTGTTTTGATCTGAAAAAGCAAAACACAGTTTTATCCAGAAGCTCTACACTCTCATGTCGATGACTTCCTATACAACAAGATATTACTAAGGTTTGGGGTGGAAATATCCATTATTACATATCAAGGGTCACAATTTATGTCTAATGTAATTTGATCCTTTACTAAATAATATCAAATCAAGCATAAGAAATCTTCTCCATATCAGCTTCAAGTGAGCAGTCAAGTAGAGGTCACAAATAGAGAGATAGAAAATATCCTCACAAAGACAGTAGCATTTGGAAAGAAAGATTGGTTGAAAAAATTCCATGAGGCAGTGTGGACCTACAATACTACTTCAAAGTCAACCATGGGATTCACACCCTATAATCCAGTTTTTGGCAATAAACCAATCCTACTGATTGAATTTGAGCTACAAACACTTAGAATGGAAATTGATGTTGGTCTAGACCTCACTGAAGCACATCAAGAATGGGAAATGAAGTTGACTAAACTAATGAGTTGAAACTTGAGGCAATACATCAGATGGAACTTGTTCAACAATAGAGGAAATTGTGGCATGATCAACATATCAAAAAATGAATTTCAGAAGGGAGATTGGGCCTAGTTGTTTGATTCCAGGTACCAGGATTTTAGAGGTAAGCTTCAAGCTCACTAGGTAGTTCCATATGAGGTAGAGGAGATCTTTGATAATGGATCTATACAATTAATCCCCATTAACAAAAATATCTAAACATTGTTAGTAAATTGGCATAGGTTGCACTTGTACTAGTGATCAACTACTAAGGAAGAGTTTATCAGAAAGATCCAGGCTCAATCAAACCTTTATTGTGTGAAGAATTCCCCCTCTTCTTTCACAACAAACTTCTAATGAAAGAATAAAAAATGAATAAGTAGGAGAGTTGAAAACAAGTAAATGTTGGCTCTCCTACTTCAAAAATCATCATTTCACCTATGTTCATATCTACTCTAGAAATTGCTTTAATCTTAACATCCTAGTATCAGCATCACTTCATCCCTCCAAAGTCCACTCCAAGGCTATTACTTTGAAACCCATCGATGAGTATATAGAGTATCCTTTCAACAATACCTTTGGAGCTATCTTCTTTGGTTTCACTCTAGAGTATTATTTCAATCATGACTATATAGCCTTATTTGGAGATAACTCTAGTGTATCATATCAATGATACTTCCAGAGTGATCTTCTTCATTTCATTCTTCTAGAGCATCCTTTCAATGATGACTCTGGATCCTTCTTTAGAGATAACTCTAGACTATCCTTTCATTGATACTTTTAAAGCCATCTTCTTCACTTTTTTCCTCTAGAGCATCCTTATTATTGGTTCCCAAATCTGCACACATCAAACTCTAAAGATTTGCCACTTCTTATCATCAAGTTTAAAGGAAGACTCGGCCAACCGAGTGGGAAATTTAGAAACAAGGTGAGGGATTTTCCCACACTTATCTCTCCTTCACTTCAGGCTCTGCCACACCTTGGGGGTATTCCCTTGTTCACAACCAAAAGATTTATCTTTGACTAACTCAGGCAAAATGCTCTCATGTATGCACCAAGATTTGTAAGATTAACCCTAGACTGGCAATATTCTTGGATTATCTCACTTATTCAACTCAGAGAACATGCAACACTTAAACTAAAACAAAATAAAACATAAAATGGTTTGTATGATTTGCTTTTAAATTGTTGGGTTTCTTGGACCTTTGGGCAAATAGATTCCAAATCAGTGCTTTATCTAGGCGACAGAGTCAAACTCAATAATGCAAATGTTTCATTATGATAGCAAAAACTCATAACTAGAGGACTAAAAATAATGAAATTACTATCTTACAGTAGTTTGTCCAAGAAAGAGAATCATTTATGACCATATGCTTCACTAATCCCTTGATATTACACATTTTCCTCCATGTCTGATCTAAAGCAAATTTAATCTACTCTTTGAATAGAAGCAGAAAATCAAACATACAACATAAAGAATGTATATTGAAGAATTCAGAAACCCTTATCAACTTTGTTCAAAAGAAAAATGCTAATACCCAAGGAGACAGTCATAAATAATCCACACATAATGTGTTACTCATATAACTCAACCTGGAAAGAAAGTTATCATTCATAATTATTCATTTACACAACAAAATATACCTCTACAGCCCAAAATCCAATCACCTTCTCCTACAAAAAGCTACTTCCCAAAAATGTGGACACCTTGTAGCCAAAGCCCAGAAGAATCCCCTACAAAGTGGAACAACATGCTCTCTTATAGACACAAGAACATGTTGCCCTAAAATTTATTACATCATGGCGGTTAGGTGAGTCTTGCATTACAAGTTGCCACCAATGAGCCTAGGGAAATTACAAATTACACATAAAAGAGGAGAAGACAAAATAATAAATAAAACATGGAGCCAAATGTTTTTAATTTGTTTTCCCCTTTTGACTTGTCCACTTCTTAATTTGCAACTGTCGGGCATCAATTTTTACTTCAAACCTTTGATTTCGCACTGTCACAGACCATACCAGGGGGCTCCTCATCCCTCTGTGATGCAGCGATATGAGGCCATGGGGCCCCTTCTCAAGCTCCTTAACTACACCCAGCCATAGAGAATACATTGCAGCAGCTTCCAATTTAATTTTTTTATTATTACTGGGTCATTTTTATTGATGTAGGGGCATTTTTAGCCATTCTGGCACTCAAAATCCATCACAAACATACTTAAAATCTCTGCCCAGACATTAGGAATGGTCAAGGGATGAATTTAGGCCATAGAGCAATAATTTTGATTCAAATAGAACCCCCAAAAATTTGCCAGAAAGCCAAAAATGTGAGTTGTTCTTCTGCAACAAAATCTGTTTGATTCCGCCCAAGAGAGCCCCATAGAAACCTCCATGGAGAAGGAAACACACTGTCCATCATAGTAAAAAATATTGTAGACCAAAATTTGCTTAGAGGAGGCCATTTTGCACCATCGCATAGCAGAAGAGGAGAGGAAGAAATGGTTGTGTGCTTGTGTGCTCAACCAATGAAATGCCTTTATTTGTTTTTGCCCCAAACATTATAAAGCAATGTTACAATGTTTACTTTATAATATTTGCATTTAAATTATCAAATATGCCAATAACTACCTTTTAAAATTGTATTTTTTTAACTTAGGCAAATAGCAAATATTTAATTCCTCCTCCTAGGCAAATGACACCTCTTCACTGCGGGCACAATGTGTAGGAGTCAATGACAACACTGAGAGGGGGGGGTGAATTAGTGTTGTGTTAATTCTTAACTTTTTACAATCTTTACAAGACAAGTAGAAAGAAATACATTAATGGTCTATTGATCTCATATGCACAAGACTAATAGTCAAAGATGTGAACCAAAAACTTATCAATAAAACACAAATATGCACACATAGAGACAAATTATAACACAGGAATTTCTGGAGTGGAAAACCCTCTCAGGGTAGAAAAACCACTCATGAAGTGCCTCACTGGCTTAACTCTAAAAACTTCTTACAAAGCCTCACTAGTTGAGGAAGGTCTCACTGACCACAAACCTCATCGACATATTGTGCCTCACTGGCAAACACAATCACTATTAACAAAACATCAAACTTTGTGTGCAAGACATGATTGTCGTTCAATCAGATTTGCACCATTTTATACAACCTTATACCTTCTGTTTGATTTTCAAATCAAGACCATTTTCTTTTCTGCAAACAAGCTGCATATACAAATCTTTATAAACAATTTTCTCTGCAAATTAATCATGTATTCTGATCCATTCAACAACACTGCATATCAACCTTGTATTCTGTTCCATTCAATAACACTGCATATCAATCTTGTATTCTGATATGCTCAACAACACTACTTTACTCTGTATGTTTCATCTATGTCTTGCAAGTCCACTCATCAATGCACCTGAAAAACAATTTTATACAGATTGAATGTCCTTCCACCTGCAAAGAAAAAACTTTTCATATTCCTTTCCTCTGCACATGATCCTTCATATTCTTTGACATTTCAATTTGGACAATTTCTGTATTCAATATTATCCCTGCATAAAACATTTAGCAAAAAATATATCTCCAAAAACAACTTCAATTAAATTCAATCATTTTGCGCCTGTCAACAAATAAAATAATAACTCTTCAAATTCCTTTGTGCATTCACTTTCATCTTCATTGCAATTGATTAATCTGCCCTCATTCTTGTCTCTGCAAAAACTTCAATGGACTTAAATCCATTAAGCCATTAGTCATCTCCAAAAGAAATCTTTAAAATACAATTCTGCCCAAAAAAAAAACTCTCCTTCATTTGATATATATATATTTTTGATCTCATAAAAACATTTCTTCAAAAAAACCATTTTGTTCTCTTCAAAAAATATAATCATTCTGCCTTTCAAAAATAATCTCCAATCTCCAAAAAAAAAACAATCTCCTCAAAAATTAGTCTGCCCTTAAAAAAAATCTCTCGGATTTTCTTAAAGAAAATCATCTGCAAGAAGACAAAAAGAAACCTCTCCTTTCTAAAAAATTTCTCAAAAAAAGAAACATGCCTCAAAAAAAATTTCTTTTTAAACTCCTATGCCACGGGAGTGAATAGAAGGAAAGAAAATCTTCTTAAAAACTTAGTTTTATATTTCCACTAACTGCCACTTTATTTGCAAAAAAAACCTTCTAAATAAAACCTTAAATGATATATTCTTCACACTTATGACATCCTAAGGACCGTCAAAAGTGAAACAAGTAAAAGCGGACTCCATTTTGAACGCCGGCCTTTGATTTTACTTTGCCGCTCAACATAACTTTAAACATATACCATCGATGGTGCTTTGGCGCTAAAACCTCCTTATAGAAGACCGAGGGAATCGGTTGAACTTAGAAAGGGGCCGGTCACATGCAATGATATGTGACCCCTCTAGCAGGTGGCCTAAGTGAAATGACCCATTCTCGCAGGTCAGCATTCAAATAGAATATAAAGTTCCATAGATAGATGACTATCAAACTAGGTTATAAATAGACTTTAACTTTCAAACCCATTTAAGGTATGAGAGATGTTTAGGATCTTTTAAAACAAAAAGATAACACCTTGACAATTGATCTCAGACATCAGCCTTATAAATTTTCTCTCTGATAGTCACTAAAGAACGAACCCTCCTATTTAGATGAGACATGAACACCATTAGATAGCCTCTATTTTTAAAGCAACACTCTTGAAGCATATTAACACACTATATCCTCTTGAAACATTTACAAGATTAAAACAAGAGACACATTGCAGAGAATGCCACTAACCAAACTAAAGCTTCCACTGATGAAACTATTGCAATCTATAGCTTCGACTGATTGCAAGAAGACCACTGCTAACATTGTAGATCACATAATATGTCTTATCTTGAGCACATCCAACCTCAAATGTTAACTTAAACACAACCCACTATCACTGACCTCAACTGATCTGGAAGCAACCTCTCTCAGATCAATGCACAACACCTTTTGTAATTAATACAGTATGAACACCAAACCAACATTATGCCAATGAAGCACTCCTTGAGAGTGAGTTGATTTATTGATGTTCTTGTTCAAACTTCATGGAGATGAGTATGTATCACTTAAATGAATCAATATATATAATGCAAGTTGTTCAACACTTCAATTAACACACCACATCATATTCAACCTGTCAACAATGTCAACCTTAACATGCTTGGAGATATATTGATTGAGACCACATTTGTGAAGATCATGACAAATTGTGAACAGGGATTTTATCACACTGACCAAGCATACTGAACAAGCTATGATATAACAACTCCTGTCAACAATTTCACAAGAACATTTGAAGCATCAACCTCTTGCACTTACCTCCTGCAAGACCTTTTTGACATCAATGACAATCTGACACCATCAAAATGGATATCTAGAGGCCATGAAAATTTGCATAGGGCCATTATCAATTATTTAAAACATACCCATTTCCTCAAAATTCGTCTTGCCAAAAGATTTTAGGGACCTCCTTTGTAAACTGGCTTGCCAGACATGTTTGCCACAATTAGAATACATTAAAATACTATATCATATGGTCTCCGATTTTGATGAAACTAGAACTAGAGATGTTTTAGGCCAAAACAAGAAATGGGTCGCCTTCAGAATTGTGAAATTTGCAACTTTCCAGAACACCAATTCTAGCCTGGTCACAATCAAAAAAGCATTAAATAGCCCATCAAAATTCATCCAGGGAGCACGAAACTGAACAAGCATAATACCATATGTACTAAGAAACATTGTACCAAACAGATTTGCAAGATGATCTCTGAGTTACAAGATTTTAATTGGCGAAGGTGGGCTCCGGGGTAGATTGAACAATATGTTGACCTAGCCATTGTCGACATATTGAGAGGATATAGGCATTTCAAATTTGTAAAATTTGAAGGTGCCATCACTTACAATGATGACTCCAAATATTTTTTTAGTAATAACTCAATAGTATCCTTTCAATGATACTTCTAGAGCCATCTTCTTCACTTTGTTCCTCTATAGCATGTTTTTCATGATGACTCCAAAGCCTTCTTTAGAAATAACTTTAGAGTATCATTTCAACAGTACTTCTAGAGCCATCTTTCTCACTTCATTCCTCTAGAGCATCCTTTCAACAATGACTCCAGAGCCTTTGTTGGTAGTAACTCTAGAGCCTTCTTCAGAGATAACTCCAAATTATACTTTAAATGGTACTTTTGGAACCATCTTTCTCATTTTGTTCCTCTAGAGCATCCTTTCAATGATGATTCTAGAGCCTCCTTGGTAATATCTCTAAAGTATCCTCTCAATGATACTTCTAGAGTTTCTTTCTTCATTCTCATTCTAAAGCTTCTCATTAGCAAAAATTCTAGTGTCTTTTTCAAAGCTCGAGCCAACATTCATTGTAAAGTCTTTCCACCACTTTAATTAATAAATGTAAGTCTTCTTCATAATTCCACATATCCTATCATTGTGAAGTATGGCCACACATTTCACCTTAATGATCAACATGAAAACTTTGTATTAACTCTAAGTACAATGAAATACATAATTTTTTTCTTATTTTTAAGTAGTAATAATTTATTTTATTACAATTAGATCGATGTCTCTTCATCATATCCTAAACCCACCATGCATCAATACAAGAAAATAAGTAATCATAATTTCTAAAAGAGACAATCATTGCTTGGACCTCTCCAAGCGTGAGAAAAGATGGTGTGATAATAAGTTATTAAATTTAAATCTTGTGCATTTATTGTCATGTGTGCAGGTGTTGTCTGTCGCATGTACAATAATGATGCACCATCTCCACCATCTTTACCACATGCTTCAAAAATCCCTATGCCATCTTGCTCTCCAACCAATTGATCATCATCCCTTTCCCTACAATCAAACAAGAAACCTTGTCCAACTAATACACTACCTTCTACCTAGCCAACCCCCAAATCTCTATTATTTTTAGATTCACTTCCTTGCCAAATTAACTAAGAATCAAACAATGGGGTTGAAATGGAAATCAAAGCTAGACTTGACTTAGAAATTAATAGAAAATGAAGAAGTAGTAACATTGTTATAGGTAGTAGGATGGATGACTTTTTGTAAAAGTTTGAAGGGTGTATGACAACGACATCGTAAAGCAATTTGTACAAAACTTCAAAGATACCTATTCAATGGTTCGTGGGAAGAAAATTAAGGTAAATCTCTCAACAATAACTAATATTCTTGAATTACCTACTAAGATATTAGATATTTTCTAAGGTAAGCTCAATTCATACAATAATTTAATTGGGGCCTTCCATGAGGAAGGAGAACCATGCCACAATTGATAACTAGAAAGAAGGGGGACAACAAGGGTATAAACAAGGATAGCATTCTAGAACCCTAGAAAATGACTATCCTGTGGATAATGAAATTTTACATGTGAGGGCAAGTATGATATTATAGATCGCACTGCCATGAAATTGTTGACCCACCTTCACCATGAAGTACAAAATGAAAAATTGAGGGTTAATTTGCCTAGATACCTCTTGTCCACACTCAAAACAATGATTGATAAATATAAAAGGGGAGTGGGACCACTTAAACATCATGGTCTCATTCAGTTGATATGTAAAAATCATTTCTTGAAGAAATAGAAAGGGGAGGAAAATTGTTGTAAAGTCTTGGGAGAAAACCAAAATAAATAGAAAACAATTTTGAAACCCTCACCAACAACCATTGGTACTAATGTAGAGCAATGACTTCTGGAGGGTCAAGTGGTAGAGACATTAGTAGCAAGCAGGAGTGAGTCCAGCATATCACATCCACTTCCTATGAATACCCCCATAGAGCAACTATCACAAGACATAAGGATCTAGGCAATAACATTAGAAAGAATTGAAGTAATTGTTTCAAATCCTGAAGAAGAGGTAGAACAACAAGCTATAAAGAATCCTTCTCCACTTTGGAGAAGTAAGAGGAACCAAATTCAAGTGCCATCCTCTACTATCTTTAGAGAGGTCATTTCAAGAGAAGAACAAATAGTTGTAGAGACAATTCAGAATCTCGCACAATCAAGCCTAGTTTGTACAACCATTCCACCACCTCCAAAGAATTTAGCACCTCAGCAACCAAAATTTGAAGCAGAGGAAGAACCCCTCTATGCTCTAAAAAGTCCTCTACTTTGAATCTAAAAAAAAGGAAAATCTCCTCAACAAATGCATGAACATGTCCATGAGTTAGAGTCACACCTTTAGAGACTCAAGAGCTGCGGTAGGTACTTGAACTCTCCAAAGCTAAGATTTTAATTTCTAAACAACAATAGGAAATAAGAAAATTAAATCAGTTTCTTGATAAGAAAGATTCCATTAGTTTTTCATTGCAACAAGATGTAGGAAATAAACAATCTAAAATTTTGTCAAGAGTTGAGAATGAATTAAAGAAAAATCTAGAGATAGAAAACCTGCAAGAAGTTATCTCTATAAGAGATAATAAAATAGAGACAGTTACCAAAATTTTGATAAGTGATCTCATTGCCTTCCAAGAAAATATCTAGGAAGAGAAATATAATATAACTACAACGAAAAATAAAAAAATTATTTAGAAGAGGAATCAAAGGAATGGAAGGCCATCCCTACCAAGGAAGACAAAGAGGTTCAAATTGAACCTCAAAAATTGGAATGGTTCAATTTTTGCATCCCTCAAATTTTGTAAACTTGAATTGCCCACACTATCATTTCTTTAGGCAAATAGAGCATGAGAATATCAAATTGAAAGTTCAATTAGCAATTTTGCAAGTGAGAAACGAGGAATCAAAGAAGAACCTGTTAGAAGCTTGTAATACAAGGGAAGCTTTGTTAGCCTATTGGAAGCATTTTAGAATGTACAACATGATCCTAAGGCAACAATTTTTAAGATGGAAGTTATTGATAATATCATGTGGCTTTCCATATGATCTTGTTAATGATCAAGAGTTTTTGCAAGCCTACAAAAGGAGTCCCCAAGATAAAAAGAATTTATTGTGTAAGTTCTTTACTCATTAGCTCCTTCTAGGACATGTGGTGGATTTAAAGATTATTCCTTTTATAGGGGAAGTGTAGGTAAGATCATTTCTATCACTTCTACAAAATTATATTGCATGGAAGGAGAGAACAAAAAAATATAATGAAGAAAAATTTGTAGGGTTATTGATGAGACATCAAAATCCTAAACCAAGAAAATTTATAAAAATATTTGTCAATACCAATCTATACCTAGTCATATGGGAAGAATATACTAAGAATTTAAAGGGGAAAAATATACTAAGAATTTAAAGAAGACATATGAAACCCTCCAAGATGCCATTAAGAATAAAGTTTGGTCAGCCTGTGTAGCATGCTCAAAGAGGTATAATGCCTTGCTAGTGCACTTAAGAAAAAGGGAAATCATTTCCCCCACAAATTTATGATGGTCTTCAAGAAGGACCAAAGCAGTGGAAGAGGTCATGGTGGAAGTACTCAAGGATTGGTATGAAGTTCAGACCCCCTCTCCTTCTTACTCTATTGGCACCTATGAATGTCACCTCAACATAGTTTAATAAAGATTTTGAATCATGAGAAGTTGATGTTGAGGAACACTTGGGATATATTGATCCAAATAAAGAGACCTAGAACTCATATTTAAGAAAGTATGATTGTAGTGCAATTTGGGAGGGGCTAAAAAAGAAAGAAAAGAAGCATCTTCTTCCCAACCTCCAAGAAGTAAAATTGCAAGAGGACCTATAAAACCTTAGGCATGTGGAGGTGATGAGGCTATAATTCCCTCATTTTGTTTTCCTAAAGTAACAACTTTTTCCTCTCATTTCCATGTCTTTCCTTGTGGATTTAAGAATAGTATAAAGATTATTATTCATTTGAGATAGATATAAGATGTATATTATAGCCTAATTTTGGTTGTTCATAGGAAGTTAATTGTTGATGATACTAACAAGCATTTTGGAAGAAAAGATGCTATTTTGATTTTTTAAAATCGGTCAATTTTGACATTATACAAAACAAGCATCAAAAGGAAACTTCTAAAGTACTCCAAAACCACCATGAGGATAAGAGATCAACTAGCCCTACAACTTCAACTCTAGAAAATGTGGCCTTAATTATCAAGTAACTCAGAAGGATGTGGCCCAATCAGGAACAAAGAGCAAGCCCCTATTTTCTCCCAAATTATAGTGGCCCAGTTCTATTTTCTAGTTCATTAATTTAAAATAAGTGGTACCCAACATGCAACTACAACAGATGGAACCTATGTCGATGGAAATAGCTACTTTTGAATCATGTCATTCTCCATTTTCTAAGGCATGACAATGAGGTATTCATTAAGAAGGATATTGTTTCTTTATTGCTCTGTTATAGCCATAGTTTTAGAGTCCTAATAAAATAGATATATAATAGAATGCACATATGCACGACGCTAAGAGTTGGGAGTGATCTTAGGAAATTTTTAGAAAATTCAGCAAAGTTTCACATATATGAAATTACCAAACAATTAGTTAGTAGGTTGTTGTTATTGTTGTTGATATTATGTTATGAAAAAATAGAGTTTTTTGTAAAGTAGAGATCTTTTATGTTTATGTAATTTTTATTCAACAAACTAGAATACAATGAATTCTATAATTTGTGCTCTCTGTGACATGAGTTCTTGAGTATTTTGATGTGATCATTAAATGCTCTCATTCTTTTGGAGGAGCAGACCATTCACCCAACGGGAGGAGAAGTCTAGTTTTGTAGATAAGTTTTCTATGTTTTGTTTGAAATGCATGAGTAAATGTTATTCTGGAAGTGTGTGTGTGTTATTCATTGTGATAGTATATGTTTTGTTAACTTGCAAGTCAAAGTCTTTAAATGATTTTTTTCTTTCCTTAAAAGTTTTCTATTTCATGTTATCAGTACAAATTGTTATTCCAGGAAAACATTAAAAAAAAAAAAAAATCTTTTAATGCCACTAATTTAGTTTTAATCAGCATAAGCATTGGATTTCATAGGATAGTTTGCTTTTAATAGTTTCCTTTGAAGCATAAACATTTTCATTTCCTTAGAATATTTTCAATCAAGTAACCTATATTTCAATCATTTCAATTTCGTGTGTGCAATTTCATTTCTTAGAGTAGGAAAACTTCTAGTTAGATTTTCAAATTCCCTATTGCAGATACTCGTTGGACACCGCCCAAGTTGACAAGAGATAAATTATCTTTTAAAGTGAGAGATTCAATGACATCTCATCAATTACCTTTTTCCATGATAAAGAGAAAGATGAAAATTACTAGTGCAAAAAGTTGACAAAGAAAAACTTAAACCATAAGGAATTAGCAGTCCATTGGATGTTAATATATTAGTTCGGTTGGAAAGGTTTTGTTTGGTTAATACCTATTTAAACTATTAATTTAGTTAAAAAGAAAGTTGTTCTTATTTTATGACCAGTGTATCATTGATAAAATCTATTCACAACTCTATTAAGAATAGTATAGGCTAATAAAATTAGTGAGATGATAATCCAGGAGCCTCATCCTCATTCTTATCTCTTAAGAGAATTAAATATAATAATTAAAATATTCATACTTGATAACTTATTGTTATACCACACACCCAAATGTGATAACTTGCCCCTATACCACACACCCATATGTCATAAAAAAAATAATAAATAAATATTAATAAATTTATTTTTTAACCAAAGCTTTTGTGACATTTCTCTTATGTACAGACCAAATAGACTGAAAGAAAAAGGAAACAATTACTTTTTACTATGATAGAGAGAAAGATGAAGATTACTGTTTGGAAAAGCTGATAGAGATAAACTCAAAACATAAGGAATCAACAATGAATTGGTCGATCAGATAGCTTGGTTGGGAAAGGTATTTGAAAAGATACAATACAATTTATTTAGTAATTCTAATTTTAAGACCAATGTATCATTGATCAAATCTGTTTTCCCATTAAAACCAATTACAACTTGATGTGATTCCGAACTAAATGTTGTTAGAGTCCCAAAAGGCAAGGAATGTGTGTGCTAACCACTCAGGGAAAAGATAAGGAAGTAATTTAAAGGGATACACAACTTTACGTCCTAAACCACTGCACTCATTCTTACTAATTTGATGACTGGATGACCTTACTTCCATACCTTTTTCTTAAAAACCCACTCATCAGGGCCAAAAATAGTTGAGATTTTTAGCCTTAAAGCCCCATTTAAGGGAACCTTTATGCTGATTTAACCCATAACCTCCAGTTTAAGTGATAAGAAATATCATGCATTCCTAGTTGTTGAGAGCTTGGGATTGCCTACTAAATCAACCACAAAGACAAGATTGAAGTTTCAAGCAACGTCAACTTTCAGTAATTTCTTATAATGTCAGGTACATTGTTTCCAACCTGTGAATTGATTTAACATTTTGATAAAGAAAATCAAGCAGGCTTTTGAAACTTCTTTATTGGTCTATTTAAATGAAGTTCAAACATCTTTCCACAACATATTCAGGTGTGGAAGTGCAGAGGGCAATGGGTGGCTTCAAGAATTTGATGGTCTTCATGGCAGTGATGGTGCTCTTCTCTGTGGCTTCTGGTATTCCTTCTTTTCCAAGTATTGTGTGTTGATTATAATTTGGGTTGTTATATTTGTAGGTAAAATTAGACTTAAACAAGTGGATTGAATGGAGGTTTATATGCAGAGGCAACAAAATGCATTGGCATATGTCCAGAGATAAGATGTACAAAGTACAGTTGCTCGGCTGATAAAGAATGCGAAGGCAAAGCAGGCTATGTTTGCAAGTGTACGGGAGATGGTATCCATCCACACAATGTTTGCTGCTGTGCTGCTAGATGTGATTATGAGATTAATTGCTAATGCAAACTAAGAATATCAAGTACCTGTTTCTACAGATTTGCTGTCAACACTTATATTATATAGATGTGATATCTATAGATTTGCTGTCAAACACTTATTATATAGATGTGATATAAGTGTAATAGTTTGTATAATTTAACAAATATTTGTTTGTTATTTATATTAATAAAATGATGCTATAATAGAAACTTTTTATTGATATAATAAATAATAAAATATGTTTTTATTAATATAATAGTTGATTAATTGTAAATAAATATATATTTATCTGATCAATCTTCTCTCACCTCTTCTATAATTAAAAGAAGAGATGGAAAAGTTGTTCTCCCTGTATTTATATGTGTCGATATTGTGGGGAGTGGCCACTTGGGATGGATGTCAATGGAAAATCCAACACTATGAAGTGTGTTTCTATGTAAAAGCAACACTTCTTGTTTGGTGACAAATGCACAAATTCTCTCCCTCTTTCCTTTTTTAAATTCTATCTTGTAAGATTAATGTGAAACTTATTATATAGATGTGATATAAGTGTAATAGTTTGTATAATTTAACAAATATTTGTTTGTTATTTATATTAATGAAATGATGTTATAATAGAAATGACTTTTTATTAATATAATAAATAATAAAATATGTTTTTATTAATATAATAGTTGATTAATTGTAAATAAATATATTTATCTGATCAACCTCCTCTCACCTCTTCTATAACTAAAAGGAAAAGATGGAAAATTTGTTCTCCCTGTATTTATATGTGTGGATGTTGTGGGGAGTGGCCACTTGGGATGGATGCCAATGGAAAATCCAACACTACGAAGTGTGTTTCTATTTAAAAGCAACACTTCTTGTTTGATGACAAATGCACAAATTCTTACTCTCTTCTTCCTTTTTTAAATTTTATCTTGTAGATTACTGTGAAACTTAGTAGTAGTTATATGTTAATTTGCAAGTAATGAGAAGGTAGAGTTGCTTGTATGTATTATTTAATGTCTTAGATTTTCATCAAAGATATTAATGAATAAAAATTGGATGAACAAATTTTTCGTATTGCAAGTGCAATATTTACATGTCATATTGTACATTAACACTCATACAAGATGTCGAAACTAGGCACAATGACACACAAGATAATCATCACCAATACCCAAGCATGGTGGTATAGTAGAAGATTTTACAAAGTGTGGAATAAGTCACCATGATGATCATGCAAGAAGATGGAGTGTCTCCATATCGACAATCGGACACTAGTCCATGACCTTCTTTCCTTGTGATCACATGGAGCAAGATGAGAGCGACACCTACTTCATACCCGTTCTAAGACAACTCAAATGACCCCCAAATAGTTAGGAATACCTACTCAAGGGGTAGATCAACTAGTCTAATTATAAGACCTCAACCAATTGAATCAACTAGTTAATTTCGCACCAAGGCACATATCCCAATGAAAAAGAGAGGATAACATGCAAGGTATGACAAAATTTGACAAAGTGAGACAATAGGGAGATTGAGTAGGTTCAAGGGAACAACTTCCATTTATAAATTTTCTTCAAAAAAGCCCAAGGAGTGCTCATTGTTCGATGATAAAGGACAATAGCGCACAAAATGGGCATCAATGTAGATGTTAGACACTAGTGCCTAAATTAGACACCAATACACTACACTATAGTCCCAAAAATGCATTGTAGTCCCATTTCTACATTATCATTCTGCAAAAGTGAGTGGGACAAGGCTTTTTAGGAATAACTGCTCAAGACTAGTTTTTAGACTTCTCCAAGGGTTTTTCAATAACTAAAACAGTCATATGACAAGGAAATCACTCAGAATTAGCCAGACAAGTCTTGGGTATCTAACCACTAGGATTCGAAGTTGCACTAGACACAACAACATGCCTATAATAGGGGTAGAGCAAATGGAGTGTTCACAAAACTTCTCATAATGACTCAAACCACCATCATTGCACTCGTGTACGCATGGACTCACACATGCAATAGGGATAGTAAGAAAACTAGGGATACGACCACCCTATGGATACCATTAACAATCAATTCAAGACACAACTCAGTTACATCAATTAACCAGAGCATATAATTCATCCACTCTAGTTGAATGTGCATTTTACCACATTATGAAACTAGGTGCTCTAACCCATTTTACCTCCACATAACAAAGTATGATTAAAGAAAGTCAAAATGCTATGCACATTCTACACTAACATCGAGACATACCAAAAGAAAGAATAGGGCCTTTGCCACTTATGTGGGTGGAGTAGAATTATTCACAAGGGAGGTTGAAATAATAATTAGATCTTTACATATGAGGACTCCAACATCCCAAATTATACATTTTCTCTAAATTGCTTGAAATGAAAGGTTACAACAATAGAGATGAGATTCTTGTTTTGCATGTGATCATAAGCTACTCCAAAGGATCCACAAGTACTCAATGGTGATTCAATGCCACCCAACCATGTGGAAACCTTAGGGCCACCCCTCTGTCTTAGGAGATGGTTGTTTGGGTACAAATTACACCCACACAAAACAAGGAGAATATGGAAACATACGCCAAATAATCATGTATGTATGAGGGTACAATAAGCCCATCGATGCACATGTAAGTGGTTTCAACTCACATCAAACCCAATGAAATGATAGGATGAGGATCCTATACATAAACCAAGGAGTGTCATTACAATGGCACAATGACCATGTAAGGTGTTGAGTATCTAAATCCTACCTCCAAGGAGGCTACTTGACAACATTCATCAACTTCAAGGAGTCAAGTAACATGCCCTTTACAACCAAGTCTAAATCATCATAAGGCATTCAAATTTTGGTGTAGTTATCTTGTTTAAGCACATGGTTTATTTATCCCAATTTATTTTATGTTTCCACTTGGTTAAACTCTCACTTGGCTCTATCCACGAGTTCCCTCTCAACATGAGCAAGTGGTGGGAGGCCACTCCTTCCTTACTCTATACCTCAATCCTAAATGTTCAATGTACCAAATTTATAATATAGACATGGCACGGAAACCAATACAAAATTTAATGACACGTTACCGAATGACATGTAATCCAAAAGCAATAGAGATACTATACATCTAAAAAAATAAAACAATCAACCATGGTTTGAATGCAAATTTTTCTGCTTATTGAAAAAGTTCAAAAATCATAAAATCCCAAATTCACCTTTTATGAGATTTAAGAAACCTTAAATTTCTAACTTCTAAAATACATAAAAAAATTTCCAAATTCCAAGCATACCCTTACATGCCTAAAATACATAACAAGCTTTTCAACTCACAAAAGGATTCTAGGAAAATTTTGCCATAACTTTGGCTCTTTTTGTAATTTTCAAAGATACATAAAACCTAAAACTACTTCAAATTGAAAACTACATTTCATCACATGCATTTATAATTTTCTTCAAAAAATCCCAAGAATTGCTCATTGTTCGATGATAAAGGATAACAACACACAAAATAGACATCAATGTAGATGTTAGACACTAGTGCATAAATTGGACACCAGCACACTACACTATAGTCCCAGAAATGCATTGTAGTCCCATTTCTACATTATCATTCTGCAAAAGTGACTGGGACAAGGCTTCTTTAGGACTAACTTCTCAAGACTAGTTTGTAGACTTCTCTAAGGGTTTTACAACAACTAAAACAATCTTATGATAAGAAAATCACTCAAAATTAGCTAGACAAGTCTTGGGTATCTAACCACTAGGATTCAAAGTTCCACTAGACACAATAACATGCCTATAACAGGGGTAGAGCAAATGGATCGTTCATAAAACTTTTCACAATGACTCAAACCACCATCATTACACTCATGTACGCATGGACACACACATGCAATAGGGATAGTAAGAAAAGTAGGGGTACGGCCACCCTATGGATACCATTAACAATCAATTCAAGACACAATTCAATTACATCAATTAACTAAAGCATATAATTCATCCACTCTAGTTGAATGTGTATTTTACCAAATTATGGAACTAGATTCTCTAACCCATTTTACCTCCGCATAACAAAGTATGATTAAAGAAATTAAAAATGCTATGCACATTCTACACTAGCATCGAGACATACCAAAAGCAAGAATAGGGCCTTTGCCACTTATGTGGGTAGAGTAGAATTATTCACAAGGGAGGTTGAAATAACAATTAGATCTTTACATATGAGGACTCCAACATCCCAAATTATACATTTTCTCTAAATTGCTTGAAATGAAAGGCTACAACAATAGAGATGAGATTCTTGTTTTGCATGTGATCCTAAGCTACTCCAAAGGATCCACAAGTACACAATGGTGGTTCAATGCCACCCAACCATGTGGAACCCTTAGGCCCACCCCTATGTCTTAGGAGATGGGTGTTTGGGTACAAATCACACTCACACAAAACAAGGCAAATATGGCAACACACACCAAATAATCATGTATGTACGAGGGTACAATAAGTCCATCGACACACATGTAAGTGGTTTCAACTCACATCAAACCCAATGAAATTATAGGATGAAGATCCTATACATAAACCAAGGAGTGTCATTACAATGGCATGACAACCATGTAAGGTGTTGAGTAGAAATCCTACCTCCAAGGAGGTTACTCGACAACATTTAACAACTTCAAGGAGTTGTAACATGCCCTTTACAACCAAGTCCAAATCCTCATAAGGCATTCAAATTTTTCTATAGTTATTTTGTTTAAGCACATGGTTTATTTATCCCAATTCATTTTATGTTTCCACTTGGTGAAACTCTAACTTGGCTCTATCCACAAGTTCCCTCTCAACTTGAGCAAGTGGTGGGAGGCTACTCCTTCCTTAGTCTATACCTCAATCCTAAGTGTCCAACGTACCAAATTTATTATTTGGACATGGCATGGAAATCAATACAAAATTTCATGCCACATTACCCAATGATGTCTAATCCAAAATCAATAGGGAGACTATACATCCCACAAAATAAAATGATCAACCATGGTTTGAATTCAAGTTTTTCCTCTTATTCAAAAAGTTCAAAAACCATAAAATCCCAAATTCAACTTTTATGAGATTCAAGAAACCTTAAATTTCTAACTTCTAAAATACATAAAAAATTTCCAAATTTCAAGCATACCCTTACATGCCTAAAATACATAACAAGTTTTTCAACTCACAAAAAAATTCTAGGAAAATTTTGCCATAACTTTGGCACTTTTTGTAATTTTCAAAAATGCATAAAACCTACAACTACTACAAATTGAAAACCACATTTCATCACATTAATTTAACTCAAACAATCCTAAGAATGAGGAAGCCATATGCATCCACCTATTGTGGGTGTAGACACTTAAAAATGTCTTGAGCCTGCAAACATCATTTTCACACCAATTTCTTCCTAGTGTCGCATTCCTCTATTAATTAAATAATCTTTAATTGTTTAATTAATTCATTTCGCCTATAATTAAATAAATATAATTTATTTAATTATTTATCGATTTTCCTCTAATTTTTGCTATAATTAAATAATTATTTTTAATTATTTAATTATTCATGATCCACTTCCTCTAGTTTAAATAAATAAAATATTTATTTAAACATTAGCCCTCACCATTTAATTAAATAAGTCCTATCTATTTAATTAAAGATCCCACTCATTCCTCTTTCAGATTAATTAAATAAATTCCAAAATTTATTTAAATTAATACACTCCCACCTCACCATTTATCCCAATAAAAAATTCTCTTTTGTCCTCTTATGAGAGGAAACCCTACTCAATCTCCATCATTCATATCACTCAAAAGTCAACACTCAATCTACACCCTTCATTGAAGCCTAGCTTTCTATAAAAGCATCTCTCCAACCTCATTTTCTCACTTCCTAACTACTTGATCACAAGAAGAGTCTTCAAGATTTTGCTAATCATCACATGTTGAGCTTCTCATGATTATTGCAAGTTTGCAAATCTGAGAGCAAATTCTAAGCAAAGTCAACAAGAACAATAGAGGAGAGCCATGTTTAGCTTAAGAATTTAGATTAGTTTGCTTTGTCTTTTGATTTCTATGCTATTTTGTGCTCCATTGATGAGTTAGGGCTTTTGTGATTGATATTTGCTTGTTTTATTGATTTTCCCTAGCTTACATTGGTGAACTTGATGTGAACAGTCCGTATTTTGCTGCTAATATGATGAAACTAGGGTTTGGCAAACAATATGACTCATACGCTGAATACAGAACCGCAATCAGCTTCTACCATGACGCACCCGTTGTCTCCTGCATCGCACCTGTTGGTTCCTGCAATGCAGTCACCTTGCAAATAGCCACACCTAAGACCTCTGGCGATGCATCTGCCTACTGTTTAATAAATCATTGTTGCCTAGTTTGGTTTTGCTCGGTTTTTATTTGTTTGTCTAGTCTATTTTTATGTAGCATTAAGTTTTCCTATTCATCATTAGGGTTTTTCTGTTTGACTGGTTTTTTTCAATTTGCATGCATTTTTAAAGTCTGGAGAACAGTGCACCGCACTTGCTTACTCCTACACTGCAGTCTTCTGATTTTGTGACGCACTCGCGAGTAGTAATAATGCACTTACTCCTACATCTGTCATTAAGGTTTCACTTTCAGTTTACTATTTGATAGGTTTTATGTGTTTCTAACTTGCAGGGTACAGTGCGACGCATCGGAACCATCCTACACCGTAGTCATTATTTTCTGCACCGCAGTTGACTAATCCTTTGATGCATCTGACTGACAGAAAACTGCACCTGAGCCATTTTGCACTGCATTCGACAAACCATGTGACGCAGTCACCTGTCCCTACAACACATATGTCTAACAGACAGAAAGGGGAGTTGGTTACTTGTTTTTTTCACTCTTTTTTGTTACTTATAGTAGAATAAAGGCTTTTTGTTACTGATGTTGGGTCTGCAGCTGTTTGGCATTCACTGGGAAAAGACTTTGAGCTAAAACTACTAACACATTTGTTGCAAGGATCCTTGTGTGTTTGCATTTTTAGCATAGGAACACTTCATTTGGTGCTTTAAAATGAAATTGTGTGTTTAAAAGAGAAACATTTCAATTTGGTGCTCTAAAAAGAACGAGTGTTTGTCATGTTTGGTGCACTTGCACATTTGTTTAGGCTAGTCACCAAAAGTGTGCTTGTCTATGGTTCATATTCCCTTGTATACAAGTCTTGGGATAAGAAATAGCTCATTGTGTTTGCCTTGAGTACCCTCTCCCCACTCTATATGCGGTCTCGGGGGATGAGAAAGAGCTACACCATGATGTCTTAAGTATTTCCCTCTACTACGATCTTGGGTACAAGAAAACATTGCAACACAGTTTTGTTTGAGTATCCTCTCCCCTCATGCCACATGCAATCTTGGGTGTATGAGAAAGAACAAAACATGGGCTTTCCCTTTTTCTTTTTAGTAGGTGGCCTTTCTGGGAGTTCACCCCAGGGTTTGACCACAAGCACATATCTCCAGCAGGCTATACAAGGGGGCAAAAGCTGAAAGGTGGGCTCAATCCACTTGTGCCATAGGGGGTGGTCCTTGCGGTCCCAAGTGATTCTAGATGCGGATTTGAGATTTTGGTCTCCCATCGCTACTATGTTGTGGTATTCTTAGGAGTTCCCTTACTACAGACCTTTGTTGTAGTAGCCTAAGACCTTTTGGTTGTTTATCATTGTGGTGTAAGGAATGTGGATCGTATCCTAAAGTTACTTACCACGTAGAGTCTTTGGTTGATGTGACAAGGTTTCTTGATTGAGTCTTATCCTTTCAAGTCGAGAGGTGTCAAGATGGTCCAGGATCTTGGCATACTCTAGTTACCCATTCCAATTGCTCTATTTAAAATCACCGAAAGGTGAGGTAAGCCTTGTAGACACCTAAAATTGACTCCAATTTTACCATAACTCACTATACCTTATTCTGCCACATTAATTAAATAATTATTAATTATTTAATTAAGTTAATTTTCTCCACTTCCTAACATTAATTAAATAATTTACAATTATTTAATTAATCCCTTCTTTCTTCTAATGTTAATTAAATAATTCATACTATTTAATTAATTAAATCGTAAATCTAACATTAATTAAATAAATCAAATATTTATTTAATTAGTAAAATCCTACATTAATTAAATAAATTAAATGTTTATTTAATTAAATCAAATCATATCTTCTTCTTGATTTATTTCCAAAATTGAACTCATGTGTATCTAATTAATTAATTTGATTAGATAATTCATCAATTATCCTCCCATCCTTCTTCAAAGATTTATTTCCTTTTCAACTAAAATCAAATCTTCTATCTTTTGAAATCCTATCTTATATTGTTTTATTTCCTCTTTGATCAAAAAAAGAAAAAAAAATCTTATCTCCATAAATCAAATCTTCTTCTCTCCATCCTTGAAAATCTATAAATATGGCCTCAATCCAAGCTATTTTCATCACACAACAAAGTAAAGTTATGTTGCATGAATCACGAGCAACCAACATATCAATCATTCTATCGATTGAAGTGTGTGGATTTGATTGGAGGAGAAGGTTTTGTGTATTTGCATCTATCTTTTGTTTTCCTTTGATCAATTTTCACATACACAAGCCTACTTTGGTAAACATCATTTAATACTAGCTAAGTTGTACATGCTTTTATTGTTTGTGAACCATGGCCAAGTGAGCTTTATGGTAGAAATCTTGCAAAATACCTTACCTTCCAAAAGTCAAGGGTCACAAAACAGCCAAATCTGAATGCTAAGTATTTTCTATGTTTGTTATGTTTTTCTCACCGATCAAAACAAACTAAAACAGACTTAGAAAACCTGATTTTTAGGTCACAAACAACAGTGAAACGCATTTGTAGGCTTCTAAAATGCACATGTAGGTTCCTTCTATGCACATGACACCTTCTACAATGCACATGCTAAGATAGCAAAATGTAGTTGAAGCCTTTTGAATCACAATTGACCAGTTCTACAACACACCTATAGGTTTTGGCACCGCACTTGAGATATGTAGAAATGCATTTGCCTGAGATAGAAATTTTAGGGAGAATTCTGAGTATCCACTCTCCTCAGTTCATTCTGACAGTGATTTTGTACTAATACCATAGACTTTCTTAGCCTGTTCTGCCCATCCATTTGCATTAGTTAAGGTCAATTTGCATAGTCTAGTTGGTCTTACTTCATCCATTGCCTTCACTTAGTTTATCATGCATTGACCAAAATAGCATCTGTCATCCTAGGTCATCTTTAGTTTCAGCCATCTTTGAGGTTTGGAATCAGGAAAATTTTCCACACTTGAGCCTACCTTTGTTACAAACTTGGAATTGTCAAAACCTTGCCATCTTCTATTCACATTCAACCAACAAGTTGGGCCTAATACTCACAAGACTAGTTTAGGCTCATCTTTCTCCAAATTAGTAAGTTGGGTCTAACTCATTGTCTAGTCTAGACTCACTTCAAATCCTTCAAACAACATCCTTTTAAAGGTCTTGACAATTTCAACTAGTCACTTTGATAGGTCATAGTTTGTCATTAGTATCCTCTTGTTCAAAATCCTCAAAGTCGCATACCAATTATCTTTATTCATTATCATAGCTTCATTGTCATTCACCATTTCCCTCATCTTAGCCTTAGTTTAATTTGTCATTTCTATTTTCCAAATAAAAAATCCCAAAACATAGTATAGTGCATAAGCATAGTCACATTACCATCCTTAGCATCCCAAAGCTAGCAAGTCTTCTATGGTTGAGACAAGATCAAAAAGGAAGAGAAAGGGAGAGGAATCCTTAGATTATCCCCTCAACAATCTCACTAACACAATGAGATTTGGATCTTCCTCTACCGAACAACACGAATCTCACTCCCACATGGTAAATCCCTTTGAGAACTACACCTTACAAGAGAATGACCAAGGGCTAACACAACAAGAAATTGAGGAAGCCTCCTAAGATCCTAGGTTATTGCGAATCTTAGATGAAATCATAGTTGTGAATCCCCAAGCCTACCTCATGCATCTTTTGCAAAATGACACCAAACTTCTCGTAAGTATAGACATAAACATGATTATAGGATCATCACCAAACAATGTCACACAAGGTCAAGGTCAAGCTACATCTTCCACTAGTCACACAAATCCAACAAAAGAACACACCAACATACCCTTTGGGGAAACTTCACATGATACCACAACCGTCAATGTACCTCCACCATTTGGAGTGAACAATACAAATGTCATGTCCAAACCATTGAACTTTGCAAACCCATTTGCTTCAATGTCAACCAACATAAACCCCCTAGGTCAAAACAAAAGAACGTGAAGAATACACGTAGTGACCTCATGAACACAAACACAAGGGGTTATTACTACACCTAGTGCAAACATAAATCTTGGGTTTCAACCAAGTAATAACTTGAACAACCTCAACATAGACCCTCTTGGCTAAAAAAATAATGTGCCTAACCAAGGTGCTAGTGCATCTTATCAAAATACCCATTCCAATCCCATACAGCAACAAGTCGATCCAAACATCCTTCTTCAAACAACTTCCAACCCACTCCAAAACCAAAACAATACAAGTGTTCCACCCCATTTTCAATACATAAATCCAAACACCACTTACATACCACATACTCAAAATAAAAATTCAACTCCATTACACACCCCTCTTAACACAAACATCAATCCACTTGTGGCGAACACAGGATCTCAAAACACACCTATTGCAAACATAGGGAATCCTTATCAAAATTCAATTACAAATGTTACGAACACATCGTTATCCTCCGTAGAAGTCTTGGTACATGAAATGCATTCACTAAAACAACAACTGTCCAATATCCAAGTCTTGGGGACCAAAAAGACATACTCCATGGAAGATTTGTGCCCATATCCTTTCGATAGGAGTACCTACATGCCTCCTTTTCCACAAAACTTTACTATACCCAATTTCAACAAATATAGAGGAAAAGGGAGCCCTATTGAACATGTACGTGAATTTCACACTGCATGTCTCAAACTTGCATTTGACCATATGTACCTAATGAGACTATTCCCATGGAGCCTCGCGGGTCAAGCACTCAAGTGGTTAGCACATCTCCCCACAAGAATAAGGACATGGACCGAACTAGCAGATAAATTTATAGCCCACTTCTCTTACAACATTGAAACGGATGTAAACGTAGTTACACTATGCCACACAAAACAAGAAGATGGAGAGACATTTCTCTCTTTCTTCCAAAGATGGAGAAGTTTGGCTAGACAGTGTCCATGTCATATACCTGAGAATCAACTAATCCTAATCTTTGTGGAGAACTTGAATACAAAACTCATGCACTAACTCCAAATACATTGTTGCACTACCTTTGGGGATATTGTTGAGAAAGGGATAGCAATTGAGAAGGCCCTCATTGCCAAGGGTACCATCAAGATTTTCAACAAAAATCAAAACAATCCAAACACTTCCTACGACAAAAAAAAGTTCTAGTCTAGGAATAAGAATGTCACGAATGATGAGCTTGTTGATGCAAAATCAATAAACAAAGGTGGCCCCATCCTTACTTTCAAGGTTCTAACACCAAACAATCCAACACCCATTCAACAACAAATAGCAAACGCCATCCAAAACAATCAAAGACGGGTTCCCCAAAGAACAAATCCTCCAAAACAGAACTATACACCCTTGTCAGAACCAATTGAGGCAATCCTAAAGAAATTATTGCAAGCCAACCTTATTCAACTTCTGGAGGTTAAGAAATACGATCCCACCTTTAAGCCTTCCTCATGGAATGACAATGAATTTTGTGAATATCATCAGATAAAGGGACATAAGACCTCAAATTGTTACAAGCTCAAGAATACAATTCAGGATCTTATTGAATGAGGCGACATAGTCTTAGATAATCCCCAAGGATCCTCCAATACCAATCATACCATCTTCACAAATCCTTTGCAAGGCCACAGATTAGGAAAAGCCTCTAATTCAGGCACCAAGACAAATGAAAAACCCAACTATATCCATGTTGCTTATGAATACACTGTCAATAGCATCCAAGCTTATGATAGTAACGTCTCCATGATTTCCATCTAGTCTCGTCCTAAGTGTGTTGTCACCACCTACAAAGGTAAGTTAACCTTACGAAGTTCTCTGTCCGACCCGCAGCCAAAGTCACAGTACAATCTTTTGGATCATCTAAAGAAAACCCCCACACAAATATCCATCTTTGGGCTGCTCTGCCTATCTCCGAAACATAAATCCATCTTAGACAAAGCCCTACTGGAATCATTCATCCCTATGGATCTAAACATTAACCAATTCCAAGCCATGGTAGGACTTTTTCCTACTATCAACCATGTTACATTCACCAAGCATGACTTGCCCTCACATAGACCTAACCATACTGATCCCTTGCACCTTGAAGTCTTCATCAATAAACATAAGATCTAATGAGTCTTGGTAGACGGTGGAGCGAGATTGAACATATGTCCTTTGAAACTAGTCATGATATTGGGATATTCTGAGGCCTACATGGACCCATCCAAGAGACTTGTCATCAAGGCCTACGACGATGCATAATGTTCCTCTAAGGGTGTGATCTCACTTCCTATGAGAGTTGGAACCGCCACTCTGAATATTGTATTCCACGTCTTGGATCTGGACCTTCCCTATAATCTCATCCTTAGTTGCCCATGGATTCATGCCATGAAGGTCATGTCATCCACCTATCACCAATGCATCAAGTTTCCCTACAATGGCACATAAATCACCATAGTCAGTGATCCTAATATATTGTAGCCACTTGAGAGAGACACCTCTACACCAAGTGCCCGTTAACAGGGGAATCCCACCTTCCACTTCATCATATTATATCGATCCGTCCACACTATCAAAATCTACCACTACATTCATATGACCTCTCAATCCCAAGGTTTAGATCCATAACAAAGGATGTGGAGAGTATAAGATGGAGAGCTCATATTGCATTGGCAAGCTACCAATATCACTAAAGTCTCACGAAAAACCCAGCGCAATCAAACCAAAGCATACTATTTATGTTGCCCCCACCACCTTCACCAAATGGGGTGAGTTAATAAAAAGAAGATATAAGCAAGGATGTCTCCACATGGCTCTACAAAGATGAAGAATAAGTCAAACATGTGCAACTACCAATAGAACAACATAGGAAAGGATATGAATTCATTAAACAACAACAGTATGATGGACACAGTGGACTCGGTCCAAACAAAAATGAAAGGATGGAACCCATACAACCATGCATGCAACCTTGCAACAAAGGGTTAGGGTACACATCACAAAGAGGGAACATTTCTAGCACTAAGTTACTATTGAGTAGGGATTGTAAAGGGTAAAATTTGGATGTTTAGTTTTTGGTAGTTTTGGTGTGTATCCTCCTTTCACCCTTACATTCAAGGACCTAGGTTTGAGTTGCAATGTCTTATCATACCCTAGGTCACTATTGAAATGTAGGAAAACTTTGATTTTTATGATTAGATTGACAATTTCCTTCTCTTATGCTCAATTGTACCTTAAAACCCTAATTATGCAAATACTACAGTAAACAGATGAATTACGGAAAATGCTTTTGCAGAAAGATGTAAAACAGCAAATATATGTGCACCTATTTTTAGGGTTTCGAGGTAGAAAAGTTAGGGACTAAAGAGCGGGAACCCAAGTCCAGTGCCCTACTTTTTGTCGAGATCTAGAAACTCAGTCTGCAACCTGTATCTGTTGTATCAGATATTTTCCCGTTGCAAAACTTTGAGGACTAATGAGCAAGCACCCAAGTCCAGGGAGCTATTTCTTTCACTAACCTACAATCCCAACACTTTGTTGTACCCTCCTGCAACTTTATTTTGTCTGCAACTCCAACCTGTAACCTGTAATCATGAAAAATTTGGGAGGGGGTTGTGGTGTTTAGAGGCTTGCCTCAATCAAGCCTCGGAGAGACATTCAAGCCTTCCAAACACCATTGTCAGATAGAGAGTGTGTGCCTTGGGAGGTAGAGGCAAAAACCAAATGATAAATGCTCAATAATCACAATAGATGTCACCTTGTAGTGAAGATCTCACGAGAGGAAGAAGCTCTTCATTCCATGAGTAGATGGATGCTCAAATTTGCAAACACAAACACATAGACAACACAAATCTACTCTTGCAACAATGAAAGCCTTGAATCACCTTTAAAACACAATAGCTTGTTAGTAATCATCTAGTTTACAAATGAATGCCTAAACATGCTTTTATATGCAACTACAAACATTCCCACCAAGATTTCATAAATTCAAACTTACCGTGTCGACCTAGGGACCAAATAACGGTCATAAACTGACACTAGAAATTTAGGCCTGACCCAAAATAGGGTAGGACTAGGGTGCGGGCACCCAAGTTCTCCCCCCTATTTTAGGTAGGGTTAGGTTCAAGGGGTCCCCTAGGCCCCATTTGTCATGATATCCAGGGTTCATTCCATCGGGATATTGAATTATGATGCAAAATGTCCTAAATACACACTAAAGACCTGGGAGCTGAACCTTTTGAGGGAAAAACCCCCAAGGGGACATTTTCTGACATTACATTTAGCCCCCACTTTAATGTATGTATAAACGCAAGGCCAATACATGCATTAAAGTACGGTCAACAAACATAGCAAACACGCCAAGCATGGAGAAGACATGCCAGACACCTTGAAGACAATGACAGACACGCAAAACACGGAGAAGACAATTACAGTCATGAAAAACATAGAGAATACATCGAATGCAAAGAAGACACATTAATGCACGGAAGACAGAGATGATTTCTTTTCTTTTCTTTTTCTCATATATATGAAATGCAGATGCAAGTACAGGAAAGTAAACAAACCTCCCATAATGCAGGATGTACTGCATATATGGGGCAACACACGCAAGACACGCAAAACCTCCCAAAATGCAGAATGCACTCATCGTATAGGTCTTTAGACTGCATATGGGGCAACAAACACATCAAACAAAGAAAGCACGCCAAACACACACACTTTGAAGACAGAGAAAACACGGCAGGCAAGCAATGGAGTGTCCCTATTTATAGGTTCAACAACATCTCAGGGACATTACAGGCACACACCGACGATTGCGCTTCACCACAACAATCGCCGAAGACACGCTTAAGGGTTGAGTTAGTCACAGAACTGCTCCTCGCTTCCACAGAGGACTTTTGAAAATGCAACCCCACCCACATCACAGAGACGCCTTACAGTGAAAAGGAAGCATGGCATACAACCCCACCCGCATCACGGAGACGCCTGATAGTGAAAAGGAGGTATGAGCTCAAAAGTATACAACCCCACCTGTATCACGGAGATGCCTTACGATGAAAAGGAGGTATATGAAATAGATTTCAAGATTGTTCAAACACACGTTACTAGCATCTAGAACAGACAACTTACCTTATATATGCCCCCACCTTAAGGTGGTTGATATCATGCATCAATATCAAGCATGTTAAGGTAGGAAGAAAACACACAAGGGAACACAGACTTTTGCAAAGCCCATGCCCCCCAGAGGTGACATGTACTTTACGATTGCCAAATGTTCCCACAAAAATATCCCTACAAGAAACATGTTAGTGTCCACATAAAAACAACAACATCAATGCATATGAAATATGAGGCATGCAAGATTCAAGATAGACAAAGTGCATGGAGCAGCAATATTGTTATGATTTGTAAATGAGATAGAACACCATCAAAATAACTATGTGGAAAGCATGAGTGCTTCCACTCGCCAAGCGTTGGATAAAATATACAACCCCATCTTCATATTAGCAACTAAGTCCAATTTTTTATTTCTCACGAAAGGGATGCTAGGTTTGCATCAGTATAAATGTTTTTCGTCATCTGTCTGCTAGATAGAAACACTAGAGGAAGGGAAACAATAAATAAGAGAGGAGAAACAAGTGTCTTAGGGAGAGTCACATAGGAGGGTGTCCCCAAGTCACCAACCACAACGCTATGTCTACAAGACACAACACACAACGATGAAATTAGAGAGAGGCAATATAGAAGAATGATGATACAAATAGAAGAAGGTCACAATAGAGGTGGTCTCCTGGTATCTCGGACCTTACGAGAGAATCAAGGGTCATCCCAGGAGGCCTAAACAACACATAACACATCACGGGGGAAGCACATCACAAGAGAGATAAAGGGTTAGAGATACTTACCTGCAAGGGTACCATCGTTAAGAACATACATATCTGGGATATCTGTTATGTTGTTTTGATCTTATTGAATTAACATTAAGTGTAGGGCAACCAGAGGCTTTCTTCTCTTTAAAAGGATTATATCTAATGCCACTTGAGTAATGTGTTGAAGCGGATTCTATAGGTACTCGAATCCCTTGTTGATTTACACCACATCCCTTACCTACATATTCATAATTGTTATAAAGGATTTTAAATCCTCGACCATAAAGGGATGTCATTTCCTTAGAAGAAGTTGAAGCCTCGTAGGTGTCATAATTTATAGTGTAAGTGAGAATTATCTTTGTTTTCTACCCAGGAAGCTTTGTTTTTCTTAGGTGCTTCATAAGATTGCTTAGGTGAGATCGATGCAACTTTTGATGTGTCAAGGCTATTAATTTTATATCCCCTATACTGTAAGGATTAAAATCTAATGGGCCCGAATCATCACCAAAGAGTGCATTTGATGGTTTAGAGTCTTGTATAACATTATTCATGGCAAGAGGCATTGATGGATCACCTCACAAATTGTTTAAGTTCATATGATTGTAAACTAGTTTTTGCCTTTCAATATGTAAACATTTATCTGGTTCAGGATCGGCATGAATAGTATGAAGTTTACCTTTGAATATAAATTTGATTGAACAATGCAAGGTGGAAGGAACTACCCTTAATGCATGAATCCAAGGTCTACCAAGAATCATGTTATAAGATAAAGAACAAGGCATGACATGAATCAGACTAGGCACAAGCACATATCCTACTTGTATAGGTAGAGTTATAGTGCCCACGGATTGTCATCCAACATTATGAAAGCCATGAATGTTAATGCCATTTGGTGTGATTTGTGATGTGTCAACCTTGATTTGTTGTAGTAGGTCAATGCTACAAACATTAAGAGCTGATCCATTGTCAATCATAACTCGTTTTACCAATGTTTTATTTATTGTGACAGATTATAAGTGGATCATATTGGTTTTGAACTTCAATTAACGATAATTCATGTGGTTGAAAGATAATATCCATTTTCTTCGCATGTATACTATCCAATACAGCTGCTACATCATTAGGCTTAGCAGTAGGTAGGACAATCACCTTTTGCAAAGCTTCTTGGAGCATTCCATTCTATGTAGGTGATGTTTGTATTAAATCCCAAAGAGAGATCTTAGTTGGAGTAGCGCAAAGTTGTTCAGTGAGATCATACTCTTGACCACTTCTATGAGTGAGACGAGGTGGTGGAGGGAGTATAGGTTGAGAACATGGAAGAGGGATAGGTACATGCAGTGCTTGCTTACTTTGCTTGTTATTATAGGTGTTGTATGTATGAGAAATTACATTTTGAACACCCTGATTTCTTTGAGCAATTTGCTTTGCATAGTCATAGATGTAATCAGGAAGTCTAGGTGGTTGTTGAGCACCTTGGATAGTAATCACCGGTTTTAAGAAAGAGGGTGCACTAAGTGCCCCTCTGATAATCATCTTAGGAATATTGCTACAAAATTTATTAATGATTATTGAATTGACACCATTTCCCTCTTGATTGTACCCAACATCCATCCCTAAAGGATTTAATGTGAGAGACCTTTTCTCATCCACTAATGCTACATCTTGGCCAGGGAGAGTAGTGGGATGAGAGGAAAGTATGGTGTTGTTAGGAAAACTAGACCTATCGATAGTCCTCTCATTAAAGGTTCTTGAGTTTTCAATCAAAGGTGGAAGGTCTAGTGGATTATCCGTAGAGGTCTCATGTACCAAATGATCATTAGGTGAATAGTCTTTTTCCGCCCATGAAGAATCCTTCTTGAGAGGGAGCCCTTTATCCACTAGTGTTTCATTTTACAAAGAGGGTAGGGTAATGTTTAAGAATGTGTCAATGATTTCATCCTCTTGTGCTAGTATATCCTCATAGGAGGAATCATTTTCTATGTCATCATCACATGTTTTGGCTATTAAATCCAAATCATTAAGAAAACTGTCACTCTCATCATTCTCCATGTGTTTCATCAAATCTTCTACTACCCAAGGGTATGTATTCATGATAGATGTGAAGTTGTTAAAATTAGATACATATTCAAGGATCTCAAATGAAGTGCATTTAAATATATCCTTGTGATACATAGCTTGTAAGTAAGTGAGGACATGAGGATTCATATTAAGAAATTTCTAAAAACTCTCGAAGTTTTTGATATATGCATGTAAATATTCCAAAGAGTAATGAGATGAAGATGTCATAATGAAATCTCTTGTAACATCAATGCAAAGTCAGATTTTAAAAGTTTTTCAAAAGTATGCAAAAGACAAGTGCAAAACTATATGCAAAAATGACCTAAAATGCTTGGTTTTTTATACTTTTTTAATGCAAATATATGAAAGGAGAGGTGTTGTAAGGATTTTGATCAAGGAAATAAAATAATATGTATGATATCAGTCCAATACAGTGGTAATATCTGTCACAACAGACTCTTGATGCAAATTTAAGATGATAACAAGTCAAAATATAGTGAAAATACACTAAAACATGCGATTTTTCACCAAATCTCAATGCAAAAGAGCATGACAAGGGGTGTTGTGAGGAAAATGATTATGGGAATAAAATTATATCAGTAATAACATTCTCTTAATGCTAAAATATCCATCACAACATGCTTTTAGTGCCACTCAAGGTCAACCCCTAGTGAAAATATAGCAAAAATAGGCAATTTTTCACAGTTTTTTAATTCCAAGACCTAGAAAAAGGGGTGTTGTAAAGAATTTTAGGAGGTGAATAAAATAATATTTTATGATATCATTCACCCCAATCCATAAAATTTCTTACAACACACTTGGAGTGCAAACTAGGCCAAACCCTAGGGCAAAAATAGCAAAAATGTGTGGTTTTTCACCAAATTTTCAATACAAGAGCCCGATAAAAAGGTGTTGTGAAGATTTTTAGGAGGGGAAGAAAATTATTACCCTGATTAAAACCAATTAGTGAAAAAATATCCTTCACAACACGCCTATGGTGCAAATTTAGGAAGTCGATAAGGCCAAATCTAGTGAAAATCAATGTTTTTGAAGCCCTTGGTTTACGATCTTGACACAAAATTCTATATGAATGTTTTGTAAGCTGATATATGATGAAAATGAAATACACTCAGATTTTAAAATTATTTCCAAACCCTAACATGCAAAATGCAAGTGCAAATCTAAAGAAAAATCAATGAAAATACTAGTTTTTTGTTGACTTTTTCTATGCAAAAATGCAAATTTTTAAAATCTAAATGCAAATTTGTACTAAAATGCAAGACTAAAGCCAAATGAAAATTTGAATGAGTCTCTAAAATCAGTAGAAAAATCTGAAACAAGATTTTACCTACAAACCCTAGATTTTGGAAATACTAGGTTATATGCAAAATTCACAATTTTCAACAAAACCCTAGCAATTTTATGATGAAAATGCCATGCAAATTAATGATTTTTTATAATTTTCTGTAATTTAAATCAGATCTAATTCAAAAATCATAAATTTTATGAAATTCAAATTAATTCATGCAATATGCAAAACCTTAGCATGCAATTTTTTAAATTTTTCCAATTTTTCAATTTTTTTTTGTAAATTTTTCAATGCAATAAGATGAATGACTATATGAATGAATGAAATCAATGAAAATCTAAGTACAACACTCATCAAGGTTCAAACAAGTCCAATAACATGGGTTCACCAAAATGTAAAGGGTAAAATTTGGATGTTTAGTTTTTGGTAGTTTTGGTGTGTATCCTCCTTTCACCCTTACATTCAAGGACCTAGGGTCAAGTTGCAATGTACTATCATACCCTAGGTCACTATTGAAATGTAGGGAAACTTGGATTTTTATTATTAGATTGACAATTTCCTTCTCTTATGCTCAATTGTACCTTAACATCCTAATTATGCAAATACGACAGTAAATCGATGAATTACGGAAAATGCTTCTGCAAAAAGATGTAAAACAACAAATAACTATGCACCTGTTTTCAGGGTTTTGTGGTAGAAAAGTCAGGGACAAAAGAGCGGGTGCCCAAGTCCAGTGCCCTGCTTTTTGTCGAGATCTAGAAAATTAGTCTGCAACCTGTATCTATTGTATCAGAGATTTTCTCGTTATGGAACTTTGAGGACTAATGAGCAGGCGCCCAAGTCCAAGGAGCTATTTCTTTCACTGATCTGCAATCCTAACACTCTATTGTACCCTCCTGCAACTTCACTTTGTCTGCAACTCCAACATGTAACCTACAATCATGAAAACTTTTGGAGGGGGTTGTGGTGTTTAGAGGCTTGCCTCAATCAAGCCCCAAAGAGACATTCAAGCCTTCCGAACACTGTTGTCAAATAGAGAATGTGTGCCTTGGGAGGCAGAGGCAAAAACCAAATGATAAATGCTCAATAATCACAATAGATGTCACCTTGTAGTGAAGATCTCATGGGAGGAAGAAGCTCTTCATTCCATGAGGAGATGGATACTCAAATATGTAAACACAAACACATAGACAACATAAATATGCTCTTGCAACACAATGAAAGCCTTGAATCACCTTTAGAACACAATAGCTTGGTAGTAATCATCTAGTTTACAAATGAATGCCTAAACATGCTTTTATATGCAACTACAAACATTCCCGCCAAGATTTCATAAATTCAAACTTACCGTGTCAGCATAGGGACCAAATAAGGGTCATAAACTGACACTAGAAATTTGGGCCTAACCCAAAATAGGGCAGGACTAGGTACGGATGCCCAAGTCCTCCCCCCCTATTTTGGGAAAGGTTAGGTTCAAGGGGTCCCCCTAGTCCCCATTTGTCATGATACCCAGGGTTCATTCCATCGGGATGTTGAATTATGATGCAAGATGTCCTAAATGCACACTAAAGACCCAAGAGCTAAACCTTTTGAGGGAAAAGCCCCCAAGGGGACATTTTCTGACATTGCAGGGATGTACATGCTTCTAAAGACATTGAGACATCAAGGGACCCTCCCTTGTCTAAATCTTCTCAACATAACCTTCCTTATGGCTCTGCCTACATTAGTATCTTCTAGGATCCTGACAATACCTCTATATGCACCTTAACTCCAATATCCTTTAGCTATATGAACATCGATGATGACTTGCCTTTAGTCCACCCAACTCATAGATTGGGATCAACAGGCACCATCTAGCTTGGATTTGTTTGAAAATGATGAAGCTATTGTTGAGTTTATGGGACTCCATGAATACATACCAAACAGGGATCATAAGGTTGGTTACATCATGGATCTTGACAACACTACCTACTTTGGAGAGTCTATTCCACCCTTTAGTCACAAAAGTGAACAAGAAAATAGGTCTCTAGGTGAAAACTAAAAGGTACCTTTTGACCATAAAAAAGTAAAAATAAAGGACGTATCTGAGGGTGAAAACCTCTTCGAGGCACCCAAGGATGGAGGGTTGGAAGTGCTCCTCATTACACAAGAGAGATCACCACTACTGGTAGAGAAATCAATAGAGACAAATATTGGTACCGAAGATAATCTGAGGATTGTCCACTTTGTTGAATCATTGACAGAACAAGAAAAACCTAAATTCACAACATTATTCTCAGCAAGGCAAATAAATTTCACTTGGTCATACATTGACATGCTTGGGCTTGATCCTCAATTGGTCCTACATCATCTACCACTACTTCCCAATGCCAAGCTAGTAAAGCAAAAGTTAAGGAAGATGCATCCGCAAATAACACTTTTGGTCAAAGCAGAACTGAAGAAGTTACTGGATGTTGGTTTCAGTCAGCCCATAGATTATCTAGAATGGGTCTGTAATCTGGTACCAGTCACAAAACCAAATGGCCAAATCATAATTTGTGAAGATTTCTGAGATCTGAACAAAGCTTGTCCAAAAGACGATTTTCCATTGGCAAACATTGACATTATCGTTGACCTCACAGTAGTATATGAGATGCTTTTGCTCATGGATGGTTTTTCAGGTTACAATCAAATTAGGATAGCCCCTAAAGATCAGCATAAAATAGCTTTCACTTTTCCATGGGGTACTTACTATTGGAATGTCAAGCCCTTCGGCCTCAAAAACATCAAAGCAACATACCAAAGGGCAATGACAACAATCTTTCATGACTATATGCATACGTTTATGGAAGATTATGTGGATGACCTATTAACCAAATTAGTTACACAGGATAGTCATTTGGACGTATTGGACAAGGTTTTCACACGACTTGCAGAGTACAAGGTCAGGCTAAACCCTAAGAAATGCATTTTTGGTGTCACTTCAAGCAAGTTGTCAGGTTACATCGTTTCTCATCAGGGAATTGAAGTTGATCCTACTAAGGTGAAAGACATCATGGACATGCCTCCACTAACAACTCTTAAACAACTATGCATTTTACAGAGCAAACTACATTCAATCTATAGATTCATTGCGCAGTTAGCCAACAAATGCCATCCATTTCAGCATTTGCTTCGTCAAGGATTACCCTTCATATAGACTGAATGTTGTCAAGAAGCTTTCCAACAAATCAAAGATTATCTAATGTCTCCTTCAGTCCTTGTACCACCAATTACTAGAAAACCTCTTATACTATACATCTCAACTACCTCTTCAGTATTGGGGGCTCTCCTAGCACAAAATGATGAAGAAGGGAAAGAACAGGCAATCTACTACATCAGTAGAACACTGGTAGGGTATGAACTTAACTATAGTCCCATTGAATGTGCATGCCTTGCCATGGTTTTTGCCACTCAAAATCTTTGGAATTACATGTTGAATCATCAAACAAAGCTCATTGTGAAGATTGACCCCTTGAAATATTTACTTAATAAGGTAGCTTTGACCAGATGATTAGCAAGATGGGTCATGATCCTCAGTGAATTCAATATAGAATATGTTGACCAGAAGGCCATAAAAGGACAAGTAATAGTAGACCAACTTGCAAAGACACCTGCAATAGCTAATCATCTATTGGTTACAAATTTACTAGATGAATCGATCTTTGTAGTAGAAGTTTCAAAAACATGGATGTTATTCTTCGATGGTTCTTGCAAAAATCATGACTAAGGGCAGGAGTCCTTTTTATCACACCACAAGGAGATGTTGTTCCCAAATCATTCAGGATAGAATTTTCTTGTACCAACAATATAGCTAAGTACAAGGCACTACTTACTCTACTACGCATGGCCATCAATTGGAAAATCAAGAATATAGAAGTCTTCGATGATTCACTGCTTGTAATTAAACAAGTCAATGATGAATATGACATAAAAGATGAAAATCTTATGCCATACAAGAGAATGGTAGACAGTTTCAATATTTACTTCGATACCATTATTTTCGACCAAATTCCTAGGATTCAGAATAGAGCGGCTAATGCAATGGACACTATAGGATCTCTCTTGGATATTCTGAACAATGCACCTCAATTTGAGTTCTTGGTGGAATAACTATTGATCCCTACTTTTGACATCCCCAAATCCAAGCTAGTGTGCGAATTTATTGGTCTCGAATCTCCCTGGTACAATGACATTTACAAATACTTGCATGACTAAACCGTCCCCACTGACTTATCTTCTAGCCAATGCAAATCCTTCATTTTCCAAGCCACCAAATATGTCATCATCGGTGATACCCTTTACCGCTGTGGATTTGACAACACCCTCCTAAGATGTCTCGATGCTGAGGAAACAAAAATAGCCTTACATGAAGTACACAAGGTTATATGTAGAGCTCATTCTAGTGGTCCTACTCTAGCCATGAAGATCATAAGAACTAGATACTGCTAGCCCATGAAGGAGCGAGATGCATAACATTTTGCTACGAAATGTCGACAGTGTCAAATACATGGAGATCTTGTGCATGCACCTGCCCAAGACATTTAGCCACTCACATCACTATGGCCCTTCTCTCAATGGGGACTTGACCTTGTGGGCAAAATCCATCCACCTCTGCCAACGGTCATAAATTCATCATTACAGCCACTGAGTACTTCACAAAATGGATTGAGGCCATCCGTATGACATACATCACTGGCAAACAAATCACTAAGTTCATTCTCAATTATAGTAATTGTCAGTATGGTGTCCCTTAGTCTATTTTCATAGACAATGGCCATCCTTTCAAGAACCAAGATGTTCATGAGCTTTATGAAAGGTTCCACATTCAACATCATTTCACCACTCCATACTATCTCCAAGGCAATGGTCAAGCTGAGGCGTCAAATAAGACCATCATCAAAATGCTCAAAAAGACTGTCAATGATGCTAGTTGTGACTGGCATATCCAACTCAACCCCGCCTTGTGGGCTTACCGAACCAACACCTATACATCCACAGAAGCCACTCCATGCTCCCTTGTTTACGACTTCGAAGCCATCTTGCCCATTGAGGTCGAGTTACCCTCTTTGAGAGTGTCAATGCAACAATTTGTTGATGATGAAGAGTACAGAGTATCTAGGTTACATGAGCCTTAATTGTTGGATGAAAGAAGGCAGAATGCATTGGTTCACTTGCAAGCATATCAAAACTGTCTCTGTCACAGTTACAATAAGAAATTCAAAGTTTGACAATTCAACATTGAAGATTTGGTTCTAAAAGAGAATCCCAAGAATTAATTGAATCGTGAGAATCCCAAAAAGTTTGAACCAAATTGGCTAGGTCCTTATGTCATCACTACCGCATATAGATCTGGGGCATATCAAATTTCCACTCCTAAAGGTGAGCCATTACTAAATCTAATCAATAGCATGCACCTTCACAGATACTATACCTAAAAAAAGGTAAAAAAGCAAAAAAAAATCAAAAAAGGTAAAAATTGTCCAATAGTGAAAGCCTCTTCGGTGGCACTTTGGACAACAAAAAAATAGTAAAGAGAAATAATCCATATAGTAGTGAAAACCACTTCAGTGGCACTTTGGATAAGTACCATGGTGAAAACCTGGAAAACAAGTGTCATGTGTAGTCAGTCTTTGCTACACTATCTACCATCATTCCATCTGGTCTTTTGCTTTACCCTTCGCATAATCCTCATCATAATCCACAATAAAACTTTGATGTCCTTCTCATGGCCTAAGAATAGTTGACATTTAGCATCCTTTGCTTTCCATGTTCCATCCATCCTTTCCCTAATAACCTCATCCTATACCTGACTGGGGGCAACTCCTGATCCTAAACTTGATATTGGAGGACACCTTTCAACAACTATCAAAATCCAAAAAAATCAAAACATGTAAAAAATCCAAAAAAATCAAAACGTGCCAAAATCTAAAAAAGTCAAAACGTGTCAAAATCCTAAAAAATCAAAAACATGGTAAAAATCCAAAAAAACAAAATTCCCAAAACACAAAAAAATCAAATAGTCAACCAAAAATCCAAGCAATAAATAGTGTCATTCCACCCTTATTGAACTATGTTGTCTCTATGACTTCACATAGGCAAGGCCATCTTCGATGAACCCCCAAGGCATAAATCCCCTAGGTCCTAGGTCACACACAAAGTCCACCTAGGCAAACTATATTGTCTTTGTGCTTTACGTAGGCAAGGCCATCTTCGATGAGCCCCCGAGACATTAGGTCAACCCCTTAGGGTCGTTGAGTCAGCATCATAATAGGTTGTCCCTTGATGAGGTGGACACTTTGATCAAACAAACAAAACTAATCTTTCACAAGAATCATGTGCTTAAACAATTCTGGAACAACAGATAAACTACCCAATCAGTTAATTAATCATAACATTGTCATGGCCTTTCATCACTATCATTAATCCTTATCAGTTATCACTTGACATATACATAATGGGGCATTGTCGAAGCTAGACTATATGCTTTATATGGCATACTCCATATCCTAACAAACACACTATCACTTCATACACAATCAAACATACTAATTCTCCTATACATATAGTTGCACTCTCGAAACCAGACCAAGCATCTTATACGAGGTGTCTCATTTCTGTATTCAGACTCAATCCTTTCATTTGCCTTATATAGGTGGTTGCATTATCAAAACTAGACTCAATGTCTTATATGACATGTTTCCCTTCCTGAAACTGGGCGTTATTCATCCAATCATATCAAACAAACACACATCACTTGGCAAGACAATCTAAATGGTTGTTGACTCTGTTGGTCTAGTCTGTCTTATCTTTTACTGGATTGATCTTAGGTCTTTTTCTTATGATTCTCAAGGCAATCCACAAGTGATGAAGGAGAGCAATGATGGAAGATGACCTTTTTCTTTGATTTTTGTTTGTGGTTTGTCTTGGCAAAATAACTAGGGCAACTAGGTTCCTTGTGTGTGATTGGGATTTCATTCGACATGATCAAAACATCATGTGCAAGGGAAGGATCATATAATACTTCCTTATATCAAGATTAACATGCCTCGCAGTTATTTCCTCACATATACTTACAAGGTTCCATGGTTACTAGTCTAAGTCACGACATTCCTTGTCTTTCATGTGCCTATTTTGCAAAGGATCACATTTTGCACCTTGGCCTATGTCATGCCACGATGTTTGTCATCCTTTCACATAATAAGCTCTATGATGATAATCATGCAATGAAAGTATAAGCTCAACATCTATCAAAGAAAAATCTTATTCCACTTAGTCCATCATTCTTCATCTCTTGCTGACCATCTTTTCTTCTCTTCCACATTTCCATTTCTTCTATCCATCCCTATAGTCATTACGGTGGCATATTGTGACATAACAAAAATAAATGCATTATCTCATCTTACATACACACACATGTTAGAGAAACATATAAATATCATTATAATTAGGAGTAAACACATATAAGTATCATCACATACATGCTATCTCATCCATATTACATAAGAAAATACAAAAACATAGATAGCATTGCATTACATGTAGAACCATTATTTGCATACATCACATAGAATTTGCATACATATAGAATCTACATAAGCATCTCATAAACATGTAGTACCATCTCATAATATGCATCCATCAAAACATATAACCATCCATAAACCATGTGCATCCACAATGTTATAAACCATACACCATACATGACATATCCATAATGCATATCAAATAGAATGCATGGCATAATCATAAAATCCATATAGAACATAACATGAATTCGTAAACCATCACATAATGCATAAAGTAAAAACACACCATATAGTCATCGCAGAATAGTGTCTCTCTCATATATATATATCAAAAAGTGTCAAAGTACAATATCAACATGACTATCAAAAATTGAGCTCGCAGGCTCAGTCAAAAACAAGAGCTCACAGGCTCGATCAAAAATATATGTCCTATCTATCAAAAATAAGCCTAGACTGTGCTATCTCCACCTTCAGATGGTGCCTGCCTTGTAGAAGGATCCCCATGGTCTGAACCAACTCTAGACCCTGATGGCATGTCGTAAGGTAAGGCTCTCCTTTGCGACACTCCATCATTGTTGTGAGTCCGTCTACAGTGAGTACGACTATGACTCCAGCTCTGGTAGCTCGGTGCCCTTTGATCAGCTGGCACCACACCCTCATATAGGCCCCTATAATAATGTGCCTCTTAAGTTTCCCTATATAAGGCCTATGCAAACTCTGTAGTAGATCCACCAATCATAGCCATGAAATAAATGGAACTCTGATCTGCCCTATGTGCTCGGATGATAGCCCTATCACACTCTGTAGTGAGTTGTACAATCTATCCTTGGGCACCCTATAGCTGCACTTGTAGCCCCTACATATGAACCTACAATGCCTCAATCTGGGCCTAGAAGTCATCTCATGTGTCATCGGCCTCCTCCTCCTCTCCCACAAGCCCCTCCATGAGAGGGACATCCTGTAGGGCCTCTTCTTGGACCCTCTCCTCTACCTCCATCTCCTCATCATCTCTCTGATCTCCAACCTCCTCAATGGTGATGTCCTCCTCCACCTCCTTCACTCTTACCTCACCCATGGCCACCACCACCTGTCTAAGGGTTGCCTCTCTCTCCTCATGGCTAGGAGAGAGTCTAGGGCCCTTGCCTCCTCCATCCCTACCTCTACCTATTTCTCCCCTACCTCCTCAGCTACCATCATCTCTGCCATCATCACCCCCACCTCCTTGCCCTCTATGCCTCCCTCGGCCTCTGCCCTGGAACCTACATCTGGGTCCTCTGCCTAGCCTTTCTATTAGAGTGGGCTCATCAAGTTAAAGAAATGGTGTAGGCATGTGTTGTGCCCATGTATCATACTTAGGAGTAGTTCCCGCATCTGCTCTATCAGTTGTTGCCCCCACTATATAGGTTGTAACCCTGCTATCTCTTGAATAGCTACATCCATGTTGATCATTGGCCCCTAGTCGTGTACCTCTTGAGTGGACCGCGCAAACTCTGTGATACCAGCTAGCTCCCCTACCTCTCTCCAAATTATCACCGAACTCACTCTAGCAGATGTCACTCGATGATGTGTTGGCTCTAAATAGTGTCCTCAATCAAGTATCTAGTGTGATGGCAGTAAGTCAAGTGATCCCTATCCTCCCCCAGCTGGGGCAATCTCTATAAGGTCTCCATATAAACTCATCTAGATGATCAATCTCGTGACACCAAAACCCCACATCGTCAATCTGTGCCTACGTAACAACTCCTCCATAGGTGTATACATATGGTAGCTCCTTAAATACCTCCCTAGTAATAGAAGGCCTAAACATAGTAATGCACTCCCATGCCCAAATCATAAGCAGTGTGACCCCATAGCTGATCGACTACTCACCTCGGTATGCAACACCATGTAGCTGAAAGTATAGCATGGCCAGTAAATAGTGACTCCAAGCATACACAGTGGCTTGCTCCATCATCCCCTCTAGCATTTCTCCCCATCCATCAAGGAATCCATGACCACCATGATCTGGAACCATAAGGCCACTGATATAGGTGCATAGAACCACAATCAGTCTATCATAACGATCTACCAAATTGTCCCAGTAATCTTGTAATCCTCCACCCCAAGCTTTGCATCACTATCAGTCTAAAACAATTATCGAAGGGAAAACAGTCCTTGCTCTGGATCATAGAAAACATGCTCCCCATGGATGGGAAGCTGCAGAATCCACCAGACATCCTCTAAGATCATTGTCACCTCTCTAGTAGTCAAGTGAAATGAACTCATCTCAGAGTGCCACCGCTCTGCCAATGCAGTCAAGAGCCCTCTCTTAGCCCTCACTATGGGCATGAAAGCAACATGGTACAATCCTAGGGTGTGCAGTGTGTCTCTCTCCTCCATGCTCGGATGGTCCTACAATAGGTAGTCAGACGGTCGGCTCTCTTGTGTATAAATCCACAGTAGCCTGACCTGCATCTATAAAACACCATGTCATGATAGTCAAAACCCTTAAACAAGACCTATCAAACTCAAAGTTAGTCAAAATCTAGTCAAAACCCTAAGCAAAAGGTTCCCAACACCAAGTGTGTCACACTGTCCTGCATGTGTGTCATATTTTGATGAGTGCGTCACATAGGTCATCAATTGCGGTGCATTTCTGAGGATGCGTCGCATAACAACGAATGTGTCATCCTATTAGGCGACTATGTTGCCCTTCACAAATGTGTGTCGCCTAAGGCACGTGCGTCGCAAAATTATGCAAATGCATTCCAAAAATGTGGATGCATCGCAAGATTCCAGATGCAGCGTAGGAGGCCATGCCTATGTCACTCACGATAGTGGTTGCTATGTAGAAACCTACACCGCATTCGTTGCTCTTCTTCGAGCCCTAAAAACTACGAAAACATGTAAAAATTGAAAAGCAAGGTTTGGGTACTCACCGCTGCGCATGTGCCAAGTAGCCATCTGTATGACCTAACTCATGATCGGCAATGATGGTGGGCTAGAATGGGTGACATCTCGACAACTACTCCGCAAGAAACTGAATACTCTCTTCTCTAGGAAAGGTTAGAACTCTCTAAGGGCTGTGTGCATAAATGAGCTATTTGGACACTCTAGGAGCTATTTATAGAGTTTTTTGACCTAAGTGGGCCCCCTGTCCCAATTTTCACACATTAGCTACCCTACAGGCCTAATTTTCACTATCGCTACACTTTCAACCCTTCGCACAACTTTTCAAGAAAGTTCCCAAAATTTTTGGATTTTTTTTCCAAAAATTTGTAAATTTTCCCGAGGGGGTATTAGGCTACCCCGCCTAGTCTGAGGTACACTGGGGCAAGTCCAGAGCATATTGTTTCAATTTTCTTTGACACAACGTCTGAATCGACATTGTATCAAAGAGGGGCAAAATGTAGACTTAAAAATGTCCTAAGCCTACAAGCATTATTTTCACACCAATTTCTTCCTAGTGTCGCATTCCTCTATTAATTAAACAATCTCTAATTGTTTAATTAATTAATTTCACCTATAATTAAATAAATATAATTTATTTAATTATTTATCAATTGTCCTCTGATTTCTACTATAATTAAATAATTATTTTTAATTATTTAATTATTCATGATTGGTGCAGGAGCACCTAATCAATCTGGGTCAAAACATGTAAATAGTGTGGATATGTGGGTTTGATGTATAGTCAAGTTTATTTGTGGAGCAATAAGGTCTAATGAGACCATTCTCAATATATGTCTATCCTAGGTGTTAGTTTATTTAATATTCTTTTGCAAAAATGATGGTATGTGGAAGACCAAAGCACAAATTTTGATTTGTAATGGATGACCATCGAAATTCAAGAGGAAAAAGGTTCAAAAAGCCTAAAAATCCTTTGAACATCTTGGTGGAAGTGAAAATAAGAATAGAAACTTTCTTTTTTCCTTATTTTTCTGCTAAAAAGACTGTATTTTCCTATTTAAAATGATAGTACGGTCGTGTACGACCTTGTCATGCCATGCAAGTCATTGGATTGCAAAATATTGAGTGTCTAGTTTCTTTTGTAGGTGGTCTGAGGCAATAGCATCGAATTTGGTGGAAGATCCAAGCGTTTGTGTGCAAACAACCTGCAGAACAGGGTATCTAGGGTTTGGAGCAGAAAAATGAATTTTCATAGCTTTCCCACCATTCAAAATTCTTAGAAATTGAAGGATAGGTGCTTTGAAATATGTTTTCACTATTTTCAAGTATTATTGCGAACAGGGTATGCATTAGAGTGAAGTTTAAAAAAACCTAACTATGTTCTACCTATTTTCTAGGAAAACTAAGGATTTAGATTGAAGTCTTCATTTCAAATCCATAGGTGACTGTTCCTGACCAAGTAACTCACATTTTATGAACATTGGCAATGTGTTGAAGTTATCCAAGTACAGTTGGGAAGTTTGGAAATCAAATATCACATATTTGCTTTGAGAATTAGGCCTAATTAGGCTTAGGAACAGATTTACCAGTGAATTATTTTATGATGTTGTCTGAACCAACCATATGCAATCCTTTGATATGTTGTGTAAAATGATAAAGAGTATTCAATTTGGTGTTTGATTTCTGTCTGATCAACCTTCTCCAAAAGATAAGGCCGAAAAATAGTGAATTGAGGGGTACAAGAGCCATAGCCAAGTTGTGAAGAAAGATCATCCAATAGGATTAAAAACCCACAAAAGATAAGTGATTTTGGTTTGATTTAGCATCACCATACACTGTTTGGCATCAAAGTGGTATCAGATCTTAGGTTCTGATTGAAAGTGGGAAGTGAACAACGAATTGGCATAAGCAAGATGCCTCCAAAGACTAATGCACCGGCCAAAGAAATCCAAGAACTAAAAGAGCAGATGCTCCATAGGGAAAGACTTCATAAGGAGTCACAAGAGGCAACCCTAGCCAGATTAGCAGCCCTGGAAAAGAATCAGAGAAGAGAAATGGTCAATGTTGACCAAAGTGATGAGGAGGAGGAAGGTGAAAGTGAGAATCCTCCAATTGGAGTCTAAGATGAGGAAGAGGAAGTGGACCCTAATGAGGCAAGGATAATCAGGATGCTAAGGGTGGTCAAGGGAGATAATACTCCAAAAATAAAAGTGAAAGTGCCTATGTATGGTGGAAAAATGGATAGTGAGGAAATCTTGCCCTGGATAGATGCATTGGACAATTTCTTTGAGTTTGAAGACATAGAAGACAGCAAAAAGGTGAAGTATGCAAAGACTAAATTGAAGGGACCAGTCCTAACCTAGTGGAATTTTGTTCAAGAAGAAAGGGTCAGAAAGGGAAAGCTTGAGATAAATACATGAGATAGGATGGTGGCCAACCTAAAGGCCCAATTTTTACCTACAGATTTTGCCATACAAACTTTCATGAAGTTGCAAAGTTTGAAGCAAAGGGAGATGGATGTAATGTCATACACTGAAGAGTTTCATAGGTTGTGTATTAGAGCAGGTCACAATGAAGATGAGGTTAAAAAAGTGGCTAGGTACCTAAGTGGCTTGAGATTGACAATTAGAGGTGAAATCAGTTTGAATCCTCCTAGGATAGTGGAAGAGTACTTTCAAATGGCAGTTAGGGTAGAGGAGAGAATCCAAAGAAGGTAGGAGCAGCAAGGTAGAGGTAGGGGAAATTTTTTTATAGGCAAAGGTAACTTTGGTGGTAGAGGATAGTCATCTAAACCACAAGGTGAAACAAGTAATCAGCAAGAGCAAAAAGGGGAGTCAAGTGAAAGAGGTAATTTTAGAGGAAGGAGGCCCAATAACAGAGGAAGGTTTGCTAGTCAGAGAAGAGGTTCCAACACTTTTTCAGGTAGATGTTATAGTTGTAATCAGTTTGGACACCCTTCTTGGAAGTGTCCCGATAAACAAAATGGTCATCCATTACAAATCAAAATTTGTCCTTTGGTCTTCCACATACCATCATTTTTGCAAAAGAATATTAAATAAACTAACACCTAGGATAGACATATATTGAGAATGGTCTCATTAGACCTTATTGCTCCACAAATAAACTTGACTATACATCAAACCCACATATCTACACTATTTACATGTTTTGACCCAGATTGACTAGGTGCTCCTGCACCATACACCCATAGGGAAAAGAATCTTAGGTTCCTCCTGAGATCAGCTCTTGGACTGATGTGCCATGTTTTTTGATATCCTCTTCAGAAATCTATGTTACATCTTCATTTGGTAGGCCATGCCATTTGACCAAGTGTTCATTATACACCTTATGTCTTGTCCTCTTGATCTCCCTTGTGTCCAGTATGCCTTCAAGCTTCATTGGTTGGCTGGGTGGTAGGTCTTTGATCCACTCCTCATCATCAATTGTTGCTACACCTGCTTCTTCACTTGCAAACACAAATCCTCTAAAAGGATAAAGATTAGCCACATTAAATATTGGTGAGATAGCCATTCCAGGAGGGAGTTCTATCTCATAAGCATTCTGTCCAAACTTGTGCTTGCAGGGTCCAATTTTCTTCATCAATAGCTTGGTGTATTTGCTTTTAGGCAATCTTTCCTTCCTTAGATGAGCAAGTACCATGTCCCCAACCTTGAATTAAATATCCTTCTTCTCCAAATATGCATGCCTTTTGTACTTTTCTACATTCTTTTGAAGATTTTCTTTTACTTGCTAATGGATGTCCCTCATTGCTACTGCAAAATCTTCCCCATCTGCACTCCTCTTCTCCATTCCTTTCAAATCTCTGAGTTCATGTACCCCCCTTGGACTCATGCCATATACTACTTCAAATGGACTCCTTCCTATGCTCCTATTAATGGATTCATTGTAAGAATACTCTACTTGTGGAAGAACAATATCCCACTGCTGTCCATGTTCCTTGGTAAGACACCTCAACAAGTTCCCCAATGACCTATTAACAACTTCAATCTACCCATCTGTTTGTGGATGATAGGCAAAGCCAAAAGTCAAATTTTTTCCCAGCTTCCTCCATAAGGTCCTCCAAAAATGTCCTATGAATTTAGAATCTCTATCTGACACAATGGTTAAAGGAAGCCCATGAATCCGTACAATTTCTTTGAAAAATAGTCTAGCAATATGAGATGCATCATTTGTTGTCCTACAAGAAATGAAGTGAGCCATCTTGCTAAATCTATCCACAACAACATAAACACTGTCATATCATCTTTGTGCCTTAGGTAGACCCAATACAAAGTCCATGTTGATTGACTCCCATGGTCTGTTAGGCACTGGTAGAGGTTGATAAATTCTTGCATTGGAACTTGATCCTTTTGCTCTTTGGCACAATACACAACTCTCTACAAACTTTTTGACATCCACATGCATTCTTGGCTAATGATAGAACCTCTTGACCTATTCTAAAGTTTTATCAAACCTAAAATGCCCACCAAGGCTGCCACAATGCTTTTCCCTTATTAGATTTGCTCTCATAGAGCACCTTGGCACACACAACTGAGTGCCCTTAAACAAAAGTCCATCTTGCAACACAAAGTCTAAAAATTCACTGTGAAAAGAATTCTAAAATTAACCACAAACAGCAAAGGCTTCTTTAAAATCATCATCATCATCATTATACATACCTCTCAATGCATCTATCCCTACACTTTGCAATCGGATTTCTTGTACCATCATAGACCTTCTTCTAAGAGCATCAGCAACCTTGTTTGCTTGACCTTTCTTGTGCTTGATGGTGAAGGTATAGGCCTACAAGTACTCCATCCACTTCATGTGCCTATGACTCAACTTATCCTGACTATTCAGAAAACTCAATGCATGATTATCTGTGAAGACAATAAATTCCTTTGGTAAGAAGTAGTTCCTCCACTTCTTGAGTGACTGTACCATGGCATAGAGCTCTAGGTCATATGAGGAATACTTTTTAGCCTCATTTAGCTTCTCACTAAAAAATGCCACTGGTTTCCCTTCTTGACTCAGGACTGCACCCACAGCATTACCACTTGCATCACACTCCACTATGAATACTTTGTTGAAATCAGGCAATGTGAGTATGGGTTGTTGAGCCACTCTAGTTTTCAAGTACTTAAAGCTCTTCTCAACTTCATCAGTCCATTTGAACTTATTCTTCTAGCCTCCCTTGATTGTATCTATGATAGGAGCACAAATATGGCTAAAATTCTTTATGAACTTCCTATAGAAAGTGGCTAACCCATGGCAACTTTTTACCTCTAGTGTTGTCTTTGGAGTTGGCCAATTGAGTATGGCTTCAACTTTGGCAGGGTCCATCTTCAAGGTACCCTTGGAGATCAAAAAACCAAGGTAGACGAGTTCTTCCTTCATGAACTCACATTTCTTGAGGTTGATCATCAACTTCTCCTCATTCAACTTCTTCAACACCATATCCAAGTGTTGTAGGTGTTCGCCTTTTGTCTTACTATATACAAGGATATCATCCAAGTATACCACCACAAATCTGCCTATGAACTACCTTAGGACATCATTCATTAGTCTCATGAATGTACTTGGGGCATTAGACAACCCAAATGGCATTACTAGCCACTCATACAATCCCTCATTGGTTTTGAATGTTGTTTTCCACTCATCTCCTTCCCTTATTCTAATCTGATGATACCCACTTTTCAAGTCAATTTTGGAGATATAGCAAGCACATGCTAGACTGTCCATCAAGTCCTCCATCTGTGGTATAGGGAACCTATATCTAATTATGATTTTGTTGATAGCTCTTGAGTCGGTACATAGCCTCCAATTACCATCCTTCTTGGGTGCCAAGACACTAGGCATAGCACAAGGTCTCAAGCTTTCCCTTATGAGACCTTTGTCCAACAACTCTTGAATTTGATTTTTGACCTCTTCATTTTTCTTGGGTGTCATTTTGTATGCTGTCTTGTTTGGTAAGCTTAAACCTGGGATGAGATCAATGTGGTCACTCACATCTCTCATGGGTGGTAATGCATTAGGGACCTCCTCTACCACTATGTATTTATACTTATCCAATAGGGTCTGCACTTCTTTAGGGATCTCTTCTCCATCTGCTATAGTCATGGTTGATGTAGGTTTCCCAATGATGGCATAACCAACATTCTCTTCACTCAAGCTCTTCAAGAACTCTTTCTCCTTGACCACCATCACACTTGGTCCTTCATGATCAGCACTATTATCTTCTTGTATGGGTGAGAGGGTATATGACACACCATCCTTTTCTATTACATATGTGTTCTTCTTCCCATCATGTTTGGACTTCCTGTCAAACTGCCATGGCCTTCCTAGGAGAAGGTGGCACACATTCATAGGGATGATGTCACATGGTACTTTGTCTTTGTAAACACTAATGTTAAACTCAATCCAAGCCTACTCATTTACTAAAACTTGCTTACCCTTATTGAGCCATGAAACCTTGTAGGGTGTAGGGTGTGGAAACCTTTATTTTTAGTTTTTCAATCATCTCCAAAGCCACAAGATTATTAGTAGAACTAGAGTCTATTATCACCTTACATACCTTTCCTTGTGCTTTACAAGTTGTTCTAAATAAGGCATTTCTTTGTGGGCATTATTGGGTGGTTGGCACTTTGATCAATGTCCTCCTTAGCATCAAGGTTTCACCTCCTTCTGGAATAGCATGCAGAGATGGTGAATTTACACTTTCTTTGTCTTCTTGCACAATTTGGGTTCTTCTTTCACCATTATGAGAACTTGCATTTTGTTTATCCGAACACTTCCAAGCAGGGTGTCCAAATTGATTACAACTATAGCATCTACCTAAAAAAGTGTTGGAACCTCTTCCCTAACTAGAAAACCTTCCTCTGTTATTGAGCCTTCTTCCTCTAAAATTACCTCTTTCACTTGACTCCCCTTTTTGCTCTTGCTGATTACTTGTTTCACCCTATGGTTTAGATGACTGTCCTCTACCACAAAAGTTATCTCTGCCTCTAAAACCTTTTCCCCTACATCTACCTTGTTGCTCCTGCCTTCTTTTGATTCTCTCATTTGCCCTAACTACCATTTGAAAGCACTCTTCCACTGTCCTAGGAGGATTCAAACTGATTTCATCTCTAATTGTCAATCTCAAGCCACTTAGGTACCTGGCCACTTTTCAACCTCATCTTCATTGTGACCTACTCTAATACACAACCTATGAAACTCTTCAGTGTATGACATTACATCCACCTCCCTTTTCTTAAAACTTTGCAACTTCATGAAAGTTTGTATGGCAAAATCTGCAGGTAAACATTGGGCCTTTTGGTTGGCCACCATCCTATCCCATGTATTTATCTTGGGTTTTCCCTTTCTGACCCTTTCTTCTTGAAGAAAATTCCACTAGGTTAGGGTTGGTCCCTTCAATTTAGTCTTTGTATACTTCACCTTTTTGTTGTCTTCTATGTCTTCAAACTCAAAGAAATTGTCCAATGCATCTATCCAGGCCAAGACTTCCTCACTATCCATTTTTCCACCATACATAGGCACTTCCACTTTTATTTTTGGAGTATTATCTCCCTTGACCACCCTTAGCATCTTGATTATCCTTGCCTCATCAGGGTCCACTTCCTCTTCCTCATCTTGGACTCCAATTGGAGGATTCTCACTTTCACCTTCCTCCTCCTCATCACTTTGGTCAACATTGACCATTCCTCTTCTCTGATTCTTTTCTAGAGCTGCTAATCTAGCTAGGGTTGCCTCTTGTGACTCCTTATGAAGTCTTTCCCTATGGAGTATCTTCTCTTTTAGTTCTTGGATTTCTTTGGCCAGTACATTAGTCTTTGGAGACATCTTGATTATGCCAATTCCTTGTTCACTTCCCACTTTCAAACAGAACCTAAACTCTGATACCACCAAACACATGGATTCACAAGACTCATATTGCACTCAAATCAAGTGAGATAGAGGTTAACAAACATGTTTTACCCAATGTGACCATCTCTAATTTAATCATCATTGGGGAAAACCTATACCTGCATAATTAGGTGAAACATTAGGCATACCTACACCATATAGGAATAGCTGAAGCAATGCACAAAACACCCAATGTAGCATAATATATAAATGAACTAATAATAAATAATCACATCTAACTGGAAATCATCTCCTACAAGCATGACCTAAACATCAAGATGAAAAAATCAATAATAATCCACAAGGATGAACCAGACATAATAATCACACCGATAATATATATAATGAAAATAATGAAGCTAAAAATTAAAGTAATAATTCAAACATATACAAGCATAAAGTACACATTCCATATACAATCAAAAATATAGATCGAAAGCAATACGAAACATCACCACTTAAAACAGTAGCGAAACTAAAGCAAAAAATTAACATACATAAAAGGCACAAATGCTTAAGGCATTAGATATTAAATATTTATTATTGAAATGGTAAAATATTTATATTTCTATTATTTTTTATTTAGTTTTATGTTTATTTTGATGGGAATGTTTTAATGTAATAATATATTGGTAAGTGGTATATTTTTTAAGTAAGCTTGGTTCATGCCCTGATTTCTATTTATTTATATATTACTCTCATTTACTTGTTTACACTTATTTGTATTCATTCTCTAGTTATTCATTCTTATCTCATCTTCAATCATATGTATTCTTAGACATTTGCCTCACTTCAAGATTACCACCTTATACCTTTGGTTTATTTCCAAGAGATGTGGGATTGACTTGGTTCAATCCTTTAAGGAGCACAGAAATGTTCTCTAAATTCAAAATATAATTTTTTTATCCCCTTCTACTAGTCATTATGAATTGACTTAGCACATGTTTGTGTGACATGTTGTTATGTAATAGTATTTAAACACATTAAATGTGTAAGTAATTCATAAGGAGATCACATGCTAGAATCATTAGAGAAAATTTTGATCTTTTAAGGAGAATAAATAATTAGAAATAATCACCATAACATAGGCCATATGTATATCTACATATATCGTCTTCAATATCACTCATAATCATTAATCTATCCTACCAAGCAGTTTGATCTAGGAGAACTTGTCTGTATATTAAGTCAACAAGCTCCTCAACAATGTCTCTAGACACCACCGTGACAAATTTAGATATCAAGAAGGCAAAGATGATAAAATCTTGAGGCTTACATTTTATTAGTTCAATATTACATAGTACAAAATAATTTTGTGTGGTAGGTCGGCTTGCATCCAAATTCTTGACCAATTCGGGTGACTTTGCTCTATGTGTTATCTTTGTGTTAACCCAAATACATGTTATAGGTCTTATCTTGCTATATTGTTTATTTTAAGCTTTGCAATTGTGTTATCTTTCACCCGGGGTGCTTCTCAGTGGTCAATTTTATTGTCCCTACTTTCTTCCCTACACCTTGTGGTGTCATGTTTCATCTTGCAGTATCTCCTAGTGCCACATTATGTTTCCCTATCACCTACCCTTGCTTGCTTTTGATACCACATATGCTCCTAACTTATTTTCTTTTACTAAAAAGTAATTATTTTTCATTTGTTTACCCTTATTATTCTCTCTGTAGTGAACCTTCTTATATAATGGTCTCTTCAAGCTCACAGTGGTCGCATATGCTCTTCCAAGTGTAATCCAATGTTGTAGTTGATTCCCTTCGATCTCATTGGTCCTTTGTGGAAGTGGTATAATTTCACCTTATAAGTCATTCCTATTTTATTTACAACTATTATAGACCACTCGTGGTGACTTGCCTTCTTTTTAACAACACCCAGGTGGTTTGTGATGCATCCTTATGGTGTGGTGGTGGCCACATTCTTGTGAAGGATAGTTCTTTGTGGTCGTGTGCTCTCTTGCCTTAGTGGTGTGTCTTTTCACACTTGTAGTAGGTTCCCACTTGTTTGTGGCTAAATTTTCATACCCATAGTGGTTATACTCTATGTGCGATACTCAGTCCCTTCATTGGTATTTGCATATGCTTTGTCTTGGTTGTGGGTATTCTTATGGTGACTCTTATCACTTGTGTGGTGAATATCTCTAGACCTTTGTGTATTTCTGATAAACATTTAGTATCTTGTGTTGTGTAATGGTTTTATGATGGTGATAGTTGTTTTGGCAAGGCCCTCTTGGTTCCCACTTCTTCTCATACATATGTCCATGCAAGCATGGCATGATTATCAGCTTTGTGCTCATTATTCAAAATGCTCATGTGATTTCTAATGATAAAAATTGTGGCATGCAATATCTTCAAGTTGGTATTTGTGGGTGGTTGTTCCATTATGGCATCTCTTCTCTATGCATGTTTGGTGTTGGTTGTCAATGTTAAGGATCAAGGACATCTTTTGTCTCCACACCTTAGTTAATTGTTATGTGTTTTGACCTTTTCTATCTAGGGTTTGTTCTTACATTTATTGCATGACGGTATTGTTGAGGATGATACTGTTGTGGTTGGTATTGGGATTAAGCTAGACAACTGAGAGGGGGGGTGAATCAGTTATCCCAAATCTTTAACACTTGCAACTATTTCTTTACCAACCAAAATTGATTAATGATATAAATATTTAAAGCATGAATCATCAACACATGAGTAGAGACAAATGAACACATAACACCAAAAATTTTACATGGAAACCTAGTTAAGGGAAAACCATGGTGGGGGTTAACCCAAAAAGATTAGTATCTTGTTAAAAGTACTTTAGAAAAATAGAAGGAACATGCCTTCAGGCGCACTGCCCAGAGATCACTGCTAAAAAGAGAGGCTCACTGCCTATAGAATTTATTTTTAGTACAGAAGGAATTAACTGAGAAATAGCATATTCTTCATGCCTGGTTCAGTCTCATTAAGTGCTCATAAAACTTATGCTCTTCTCCCAAATACTTCTTCACTATCACTTCATCCTTTATTGTTCTTGCTCCTCTGCTCCTTTTCTCTACTCTGCCTCTAATCCTTTCTTGGGATTTTTTGATTTTGCACAAGGATGATTTTCAACAACTCAACTACATGCCTTTATATGCTTCATCAACCTTGCAATAAACATCAAGGTAGGCACTACAAGCATTTGACTTAATGTGAGTCACTAAGTTGTCTACCAAATATAACTGGGACTCAAATCTTTCTCAATCAACATGTCATTCTCCATCGAATTGCTCTTAGATCATCCACAACACTCTTGAATCATCCAGATGGCCAAGACTAGGAAGAACAGTAGCACTAAGAAGGAAATCTTCACCAACGAGCTCAAACTTCAATGCAGACCTCCAACATAGCAGTCACACGATCTAGAGACCTTCACAAGAACATTGAATTCAACAAAAACATCAGCACTCCAAATTATCAGAATCACTTGCATCTTCATCTGGAACATCAAGAACACTATCTGCTATGACTGTTACATAAGAAAGATTGCTTGCGGATCTCCAAACCATGAACCACTTGACTAGATAATACACACTGACTTCCCAAACATTTCTCTAGATCCACAGATCATCATTTTATATTTCCGAAACAATTTGGACCTCTTTCTTGTCACTCTATCTCTTCTAAACACTACAAAACTGGTTCTACTTAGATGGCCATAGCTTCATCAAATCTTCATGTGAACCATTCAAATCTTAACTAGAGCTTCTTAAGACAATACTCTACTCAGCCATTTGGTCTGCATACATTGATCCTTATTAATTTTCTCAATATCCTCAACATTCCAGTCTTCTAAATAGGCAACAAAATAGATACAGTTGACACCAATGGCAACAAGAATATGTTGACATCAATGACAACATAAATTAGGCACATATTTGCAACAATCTCCCCTTTTGTCATTGATGGCAACATATGATGTGAAAAATTGATTCAAACATCAAGACAATAACTTCTCCCCCTTTCTCTTATCACTTCTGCAACCACTATCTTCACTGTTGCCCCTTTCATCAGCAACTAGTTTTTCACATGATTTCTCTCCCCCTTTGACATCAATGGAAAAGGGCACATATTTGCATTCTTTTCTCCTTATTTTTGTTTCAGACCAAACTCAAAAATTACATGCAGACTACTCCCATTAAGTAGTACCTTCTTAACATCATTCTGGATCACAAGATGTGACTGTGAATTCCACCGGACTGATGCACTCTAGTGCATCTTAATTCTAATCAGGAGGGGTAATAACTCCTAGCTTCTCTCTAAGATACTCAAAAGTATCCTTGGGAAGAGGCTTAGTGAAAATATCCACAATCTGATCCTTTGAAGACACAAACTCCAACTTGACTTCATTCTCATTTACCTTCTCTCTCAAGAAATGAAACTTCATAGATATGTGCTTTGTCTTTGAATGCAACACTGGATTCTTTGAGATGCTTATTGCATTTGAATTATCACAGAAGATTGTGATAGGCTCCTCAGACACAATTCTAATGTCCTTCAGTATTTGCTTCATCCACAGAACTTGAGTACAATTGTTTACTGCTGCTATATATTCTGCCTCTACTATAGATAGGGATATTGCCTCCTGCATTTTTCTCAGCCAAGAAACCAATCAACTTCCCAATAAGAATGCACCACCACTAGTGTTTTTTCTGTCATCCGCATCTCCTACCCAATCAGCATCTGTATATGCATGAAGAGTGAATTCATTATCCTTTGGATACCATAATCCATAATCAATTGTCCCTTTGAGATATCTAAAAATTCTCTTGACTGCTACAACATGGGATTCTCTAGGATCAACTTGAAATCTAGCAACAAGTCCTACTACATTCATGATATCAGGTCTGGTCTAAGTCAGATAGAGCAGTCCTCCAATCATTGATCTATACCTTTTCTAATCTGCCTTAGGTGAATTATCATCTTTACTTAACTTACATCTGGTTACCATAGGTGTACCTACTGGCTTTGAATCTTCCATTCCAAACTTCTTCAATAGTTCTCTCACATACTTAGACTGAGATATGAAGATACCTTTATCTAAATAAGTGATTTGCAGACCTAAGAAGAAATTCATCTCATCAAACATGGACATCTCAAATTTACTTTGCATCTGATCAGTAAATGTTTTGCACATACTCTCATTTCCACCAAAAATGATATCATCAACAAATACCTCAACAATCAGAATATTCTCACGATCAATCTTGAAGTAAAGATTACTATCAACAGTGCCTTTGCTATAACCTAGCTTTAGAAAATACTTATCTAATCTTGCATACTAGGCTCTTGGGTCTTGTTTGAGTCCATACAATGCTTTCATTAAATGACAGACCATATCTCTCTGATCAAACAACTGAAATCCTTCCAGTTGCTCAATGTAGACTTCTTCTAACTCTCCATTTAGAAATGTTGACTTGACATCCATCTGATAGACTTTGAAATCTTTATAAGAAGTAAAAGCAAGAAATAATCTGACTGCCTCTATTCTTGCCACTAGAGCAAAAGTTTCTTCAAAATCAATTCCTTCCGCTTGAGAATATCCTTTGCATACCAACCTTTCATTATTTCTTACAATTTCACCATCTTCATTTAGTTTATTCCGGAAGACCCATTTAGTTCCAATCACATTTTTGTCCTCAGGTCTACAAACAAGATCCCAAGTGTGATTCATTTCAATTTGCATTAATTCTTCTTCCATTGCCTTTACCCAGTTTTCATCTTTGCAGGCTTCACTTACTATTTTTGGTTACCCAGTTTTCATCTTTGCAGGCTTCACTTACTATTTTTGGTTCAATCTTTGAAATTAGACAAATCTCTTCTTGATCTTCAGCAATTTTTCTCCTAGTTCGAGCACCTTTATTTCTATCTCCTATGATTTGATCTTCAGGATGATTCATGAATCATCCTTACATACCCAGGAGTTTTGGAATTTTCTTGAACTTCTATTTCTTGAGCTTGTTCCTCAACTTCTACACTATCCTCTTGAGTTACTAGATTTTCCAAATCAATCTGGATTTGACTCTGGGTCAGAAGTTGCCTTCCTTGATTTTGACTTTCATAGTGATCTTCTAAATCATATCTGCGAGACTTGGAATGACCTTCTTTGCTTTCATCAACTCTAACATTTGCACTTTCAACAATATTTTTCAATCTTTTGTTAAAGCACTGGTATGCCTTGCTTTGAGTAGAGTAACCCCGAAATATTCCTTCATCACTTCTTGCTTCAAACTTGCCTAGATCATCATCTCTTTTGATATAGCATTTGCTACCAAAAACTCTAAAATATCTCACAGTATGAGGATGACCAAACCATAGTTCATAAGGAGTCTTACCAGAATTACCTTTGATCTACACCTGATTAAGAGTGTAGACAACAATACTCACAGCTTCTCTCCAATAGACTTGAGGAACATTTGTTTCCATCATCATGGTCCTGGCAGCTTCTTGAATGGTCCAGTTTTTTCTTTCCACTACTCCATTTTGTTGTGGAGTCCTAGGAGCAGATAACTGTCTTTTTATTCCATGTTTTTCATAGAATGAATCAAACTCACCAGAGGTAAATTCTCCACCTCTGTCGGATCTCAGACACTTTATCTTTCCACCAATCTCATTCTCCACCATAACCTTGAACATTTTGAATTTGTCAAGAGCTTCTGATTTTTCTTTTAAGAAGGTTACCCACATCATCCAGGAGTAATCATCAATTAGCAACATAAAATATTTGTCTCATTGCACACTCCTAATTCTAGCAGGACCACATAGATTAGTATGCACAAGTTCCAACCGTTCACTTGAAAATTGTTCTTTACTTTTGAATGAAATTCTGTTCTGTTTACCCAATTAACATTCTCTACACATGCTATCAGGTTTCACAAGTTTTGGCAGATCTCTTATAGCCTGAATATAAATTATCTTGACAATGCTATCAAAATTCACATGACCCATCCTCCTATGCCATAACCAACTTTGATCTATCTGAGCAATCAGACAACTTTTGCCAGAACTACTTAAATGAAAGATGTTACCTCTAGTTTGAGTATCGGATGCAATTTTAGTTCCTGAGCTTTCAAAGATTCTACATTTTCCATCCTTGAATCGGAGATCATAACCCTTTTCAACCAACTGTCCAACACTGAGAAGAATATGCTTTAGTCCTTCCACATACAAAACATCATTGGTGTTATTCTTACCATCAAAAGAGATGGATCCTCTGCCACAGATTCTACCAGCTGAGTTGTCTCCAAAATTTACAAGCCCACCTTTATATTTTTCAAAGCTTACAAACTTACTTTTATCACCAGCCATATGATGAGAACATCCACTATCAATCATCCATTCATCCTTTTCAACAACCTGAGTAGCCAAGGCACTTTCCACATTTGCACAGCTAGCAGATTCAGTAGACACCGGTTCTTCTTCTTTGATAGCAATGAACACCCAATCATTTTTAGTGGAACCTCCATGATCAGATTCATCATCTGTGACTCCTCCAGCTTCTTAGACATAGTAACATTTCATTTGACCTTTATATCTATTAGGGTTTGGTTTTGAAAACCTCTTCAGACATCTTGAGGCAAAATGACCAATCTTATTACAAGAAAAACTTTTGAATGGCAACTTTCCTTCATACTTACTGGATCCTCTTGGCATTCTTTTAGCAATAAGAGCTTCAAGATATGAAGTCTCAATTTCATCATCTTCAAGACCCTTCCTTCCCTTCACAAATCTATTTGATCTTGCTGAAGAGATTTCACCCAGATCATATCTTTGTTTTCCATATACACTGGCCTTAAATGCAGATTTAGACTTAGGAAGAGAATCACCAAACTCACTTAATTCAAAAGCTGAAATTTTGCCAACTAGCTGATCTCTTGTAACAATTGAGATAGTCCCGATCTCCTCTATAGCAGCAACCTTATGTTTGTATGAATCAGGTAAATATCTGAGCACTTTTACCACAATCTCTAATTCTTCCAAAGTTCCACTAGCACACCTGATACCACACACGAGTTCATTTATCTTTTGCATATAGATTGTGATGTTTTCATCTTTACTCATCCTCAAATTTTCAAATTTTCCTCTCAGACTTTGTAGCTTGGCACATTTGACATGTTCATCGCCTTCATAAAGATTCTTCAACTTCTTCCAGATTTCATGAGTAGTTTTTAGTCGAAATACATTTGTCATTTCTGAATCAGTCAGGGCACTCAACAAGGCTTCTTTGGCTCGAAGGTTATTTTCAGCATCTATAAGTTGATCTGGAGTCGAAGGACCTTTCTCCATAGGTTTATACTCATCATTGGTTATCACCCAATAATCATCACCCATGCATTGCAAATGGCACTCCATGCAACTCTTCCAAACAGAGTAATTTGTTCCATCAAATCTCAAACTATCCTTCTTGTAGGTCGACATCCTGGATCTCCTCAAGCGGTCAAGCTTCTTTTAGAGGATCTGGCTCTGATACCAATTGTTGGGATTAAGCAGAACAACTGAGAGGGGGGGTGAATCAGTTGTCCCAAATCTTTAACACTTGCAACTATTTCTTTACCACACAAAATTGATTAATGATATAAACATTTAAAGCATGAATCATCAACACATGAGCAAAGACAAATGAACACATAACACCAAGATTTTTACGTGGGAACCCAGTTAAGGGAAAACCATGGTGGGGGTTAACGCATAAATATTAGTACCCTATTAAAAGTACTTTAGAAAAATAGAAGGCACATGCCTTCGGCGTACTGCCCAGAGCTCACTGCTCAAAAGAGAGACTCACTGCCTACAGAATTTATTTTTAGTATAGAAGGAATTAACTGAGAAATAGCATCTTCTTCATGCCTGGTTCAGTCTCATTGAGTGCTCATAAAAGTTCTACTCTTCTCCCAAATACTTCTTCACTATCACTTCATTCTTTACTGTTCTTGCTCCTTTGCTCCTCCTTTTCTCTGCTCTGCCTCTGATCCTTTCTTGGGATTTTTTGATTTCACACAAGGATGATTTTCAACAACTCAACTACAAGACTTTATATGCCTCACCAACCTTGGAATAAGCATCAAGGTTGGCACTACAAGAATTTGACTTAATGTGAGTCACTAAGCTGTCAGCCAAATATAACTGGGACTCAAATCTTCCTTGATCAACATGCCATGCTCCATTGAATTACTCTTAGATCATCCGCAACACTCTTGAATCATCCGGTCATCCAAGACTGGGAAGAACAACAACACCAAGAAGGAAATCTTCACCAACAAGCTCAAACTTCAATGCAAACCTCCAACATAGTAGTCACATGATCCAGAGACCTTCACAAGCACATTGAATTCAACAAAAACATCTACACTCCTCCAAATTATTAGAATCACTTGCATCTTTATCTGGAACCTCAAGAACACTGTCTGCTATGACTGTTACATAAGAAAGATTTCTTGCAGATCTCCAAACATGAACCACTTGACTGGATGATACACACTGACTTCCCAAACATTTCTCTAGATCTATAGATCATCATTTTATATTTTTGGAACAATCCAGACCTCTTTCCTGTCACTCTGTCCTTCTGAACACTACAAAAATAGTTCTACTCAGATAGCCATAGTTTCTTCAAATCTTCATGCGAACCCTTCAAATCTTAACTGGAGCTTCTTAAGACAATCCTCTACTCATCCATATGGCCTACATACATTGATCCTTATTAATTTTCTCAATATCCTCAACATTCTAGTCTTCTAAACAGGCAAAAAAATAGGATACAGTTGACACCAATGGCAACAAGAATATGTTGACATCAATGACAACATCGATTAGGCACATATTTGCAATAGTTGGTCCCATGGATCGATGAAAAGCTTGTTCTCTTTGCCTTACATGCTCAATCTAAGGTGGATTTCCTTCCTTTGAGGCATTAATCTTCTATAGTGTGGATCTTCTAGGCATCTTAATGGTTATTGGACCTACATTTGGATTTCCCTCCACATCTCTCATGGTCATTGAAATGTTTAAAGGTGTTATATGTGCATTATTGTTTGGTGTATTAGTTATTAGTTGATGAGTCAATTTTCTAGTTGCATAGGTGTCTCAAGTTGTTATAGGGCATCAAGTGATGTAACTCTGGTCTATACGGGCACAAGATATACATTGTACAATTCATAGGAAGGTCATTTCATGAACATAATGCATATAAATGGTATGTCTCCATGGAAATCTATAACTATTCAAGGGGTGCTTGAGCCTAGTTTGGGATCCTCTCTAGCCACACTTGTTGGTACAAATGTAACAGAAGTTAGACAAATCCGTGATAACTTCTAATTCTATGAAAACTATTTTATAGTGGTCTTTCTTATGTTTCATGTGGGTAGTTGCAGCATTGAGATTAGATTATTAAGTATATCTAAGTGTTATCTCTGATTTGTATGTTTGTGTAGATCTAGTTCCTTAATGTTCTATAGGTGTATCTTCTTCCTTAAATGATTATGACTCTATTACCCAATCAAGTAGGCATTGGTATGATCAGTGAAGTTCCAAAACTTTCTCAATTTAATCATTTTTCTATCCATGTTAGTTTAATAGTATATTAGAGTCTTAAATGCTCTCGTGATCCAATATTATGACTTAGGGAACATCTTAAGAGATCGCTAAATTTTTATATAGTTAGAGGATCATGTTATGCATGCCTACACATGCTCATTATGTATGAAAATTTAACTAGAGTCATTTGTGGGATATTGTAATGATTTTATTTTTGGGGTGTATATGCAAGGTTGTAGTTATCAACTTAAACGAGGTCAAGTACATGCAGCTAGTTAGTCTTTAGCTTAGTGACAAACCTTGGGGTAAAATGTACATTGGGTATAGCTACGGTTGGTTTAGCCTTGTTCCATCAAATTTGATAGATATCCTATTGAGGAGGATACGTTTGGGAAACACCCTCTCAATTTTAGTTGAGTCTGAAGATGAATATAAACCTACCCACTCACAATCATTGGTCCATTCATTCTACATCCTGATCATAAGTCTTTCCCATCACCTATGCTAACACTCCCTAGCCTTAGGTATTGGCATAAGCCTTTAGGAATTGCGAAGCTACATGCTTGAGCACCCTAAAAATGGCATCATTGCTAGGGATGTGTTAATTTGATAGTCAAATGGAAGATCTTTTTAACACAATCATTAAAGAAAATTTTGTCATAGTGCTCTTTTGTTTCTATATAGTTGGCAACCTATCAACTTGCACCAACAAAATGGCATCATTATCGAGGAAATGTTAACTTATTCTTGTGAGAAAGAAGAACCACAAGTTCTTAAGTGTTTTCTCTCCAAGAGAAGAGGCGAGTCTGTTGAAACAAACCTAGTTTGAATATTAAAGAAAATTTTTGAAAATGGAAAGGAGGAGATAGTATAGAGGCCTCAAAGAACAAGAAGATACTGCAACTCATGTAAGAAAGTAGCAAGCTACATGGAGAGAAAACATGAAGGTAAGTTCACTAAATCTTCTCTGCAAGAGCATGAGGTCGGTATGTTTGGTAGAAATAATGCATTTATTGATTTGAGGGATTAGTATCAATATACCTTTGATGACTCCACTAATAACATTCTGATAACTCAAATTAGGACTCATAAACATGACTATAATGTGCAAAAAAATAGATGCTTGTTGGCAGTAGGAATATGGATAAATCTAACAACTCATGTCTAGGGATTGGGAATTTATGATCCCAGTATGAGGATATAGCAGATTGGATCTCACCCTACATCCCCTACTCCTTCACATAGAAATGAACTTGAGCACAACACAACATTTTATGATGCTAGTGAACCTATGTAGTCAATAAGTGATTACCATAAGAGAAGCATTGATTAGGAGTTGGATTTGTTAGACCATCTCAAACAAAGGCTTTAAGAATTATAAGAGCAAATTGAAAGGTATCTATTTTAGTTGTGGGCCTAGAATGATAATTAACAAGATCAAAACCATGGTGGTTATTCTTTGCATCATCAAGTTTAGAATCAGTAGCATAATCCCTACTAAAATAACTACCTAAATATGAGAATTCCATTCTAGAGGAAATCATTGAGGTTCCCACTGGTAAGATAACCTTTGGGAATGGAAAGATATCAACAATTGGATTTCTTTGGAATCTTGTACTATCCTAATGTAATCCCCAATGAAATCAAAGGAAAGATCCCAAAACTCCAAGGTAACAATGCAATCACAGGAGAAGAAAATTTGAGGTGATTCATCAACATCATAGATGAGTATGAGATTGAACATGAAGATGTGATGATGAAGTTGATTGTTCAATCCTTGGAAGAAAGTGTGAAATAATGGTACCTGTATGCTTTGAAATGTGACATAGGCACAATCATGGATGAGTCAACTCTAACGCAACACGTGGACCCTCTCCTTACTTCTAGCAACCTCCAAATCACTCTCTCTTGTGGTAGAAGCTAATCAAGTGGAGGCAAGACCCAAGGGTTTTCTTATTCACTTGGGAGCAATATCTCATGAAGAGTGATCAGCCTGATTAGGGACCTATTGTTGTTTTTGAATTGTCTTGTTCTTTCTATGGCAGTTGTTGTTGAGATGACTATATGACTCGAAAGGTCACTTGTGGTTTGTCTCCTATTGGGGTTTTTGAGATTCCAATGCCTAGATGGATCTTGATTTGCTTCGTTTATGTCTCTAGCACATTGTTATCTAGCTTTGAATGCTTACATCTGATGTTGAATTTGTTGATCTTATTCTATGACTTTGATAAAGTGTTGTTCTTGTGTGAGACTTATTCTTGGTTTTAACTCTTCAATCTCCTCAAGGACTGCCCTCACCCACTCACCTTTGATTCCAAGGCACATTCAAATTCTTGGATTTGAGAGAGCAAATTCAAGTAGACCAATAGTTGACTTTTTGAATTAGTGATGTTAACTAAGGTTTTTCTAGGTGTTTTCTTGAGTTTGTTTGACCTCGTGATGAAATCGAAGAGTTTTGACTTGTATTGACTCTGTGTTGAGCTCATGATGAAATCAAGGATTTATTTGTTCTTGTTTCAATTTTTTATGTTTTCTAATGTTTTTGGTATTTTGTGGGTTTTTCAATGTATGCAAACAATTTTTTAGTTCTTTTCTTGAAATTTTGAAATAAAATGAATTAAATTAATCTAGGAATTAAAAGATGTATGCAAACTAATATGAAGTTACCTAATGCAATCATTCTATGTTTTTGTATTTTCAAGATCAATTTTGGATTAAATTAAGAATTGAAAAGTGCATGAAATGAAACTAATCTAAAATTGCAATTTAACCACATTAAACAAGATAATCTAAGTAACTAAAATTAACCTATCAAGGAAATTGTAATGACGAGATTACTATTCCAAGGGCAAGAATTGTGATTTAATTACTACTAAAACATGAAAAACCTAGAATATGGAGATGCATGAGCCTTCACTACCCTCAGGAATCCTTTTATATGGAAGCCTCTTCGTCCTCCTGCAGCAGTGGTGTTGTCCTCTTGGCAGCAAGTGGGAAGGGAAAGCAAAAGAATGAGCTTTTCGAAAGCTTTTAATTGAGCTCAATGTGAGATAAGAGCACTATGGCTTGAGAATTGGTGAGTGTAATGATGCTATGAATCCTTTGAAGGCTTTGAAAAAGTATAAATAATAAATAAAAGGCATCTATGTCCTATAGAAAGCATATGCACGCTAACTGGAGAGAAAAATCCAAGCAAAAGATGGATTGCAATAATGAATTTCCCTCCTTTATTTCTTCGAGCAGGGGAGTATTTATAGGTTGAGAGAACACATGAAGAGTGGGGGTGATTGAGGAGTTAACTCCCTTAATTGGAGAGTTAACATGTTTGATTGATTAGAAGGTTGAATAGATTGGAGAGTGAACATGCCTTGAAAAGTTATCACTCAAGAAGAAATGGGAGTTAGCATGAGAGGAAGAAGAGTTAAAAATAATAGATTGGGCTAAATTTCCATGATTGGGAGTGTTGATTGAGTTAATTATGGCCTCCTCTGTGTTTAGCTTGAAATTGCATGCAAACTAGGTGAAAACAAAGTCTTTCTGGGCTCAAATCAAAGGAGAAAATCATGTTTAAAATCTACAAGGGTTACGCTAGGGTCGCCCCAGGTGATCCATGGGCAACCCACAAAGGGTGACACCTGGGTGAAGAAAAATAGTTGTGTATGCTTGATGAAAGTCTGCAAAGGGGATCTGGGATCTGAAACAGGTGGTAGGATGAACTCAAGTAGGGTCACCCAAGGAATTTTGGTCATTAAGAGGGGCAACCCACAGAGGAGGAAAGATGGGTAGAAACTAAGACATGGGTTTGTTCTATTACATTGTTTAGAGGCACTACAAAAAAATAGGCAATTAGCACCTAAAATAGCACCAGAATTTAGTGCATTTGAGTCCATGAATTAGACACTTCTACCGACGCCAAACTCGGCTCCCAATTGCATTTCACTTTTGCACCGGATTTAGCACTAGGTTTAGTGCCAGGTTTAGCGCCGGGTTTAGCACCAGATTTTAGTGTTAGGTTTAGCATTAGATTTAATGCTAGATTTTGTTGCTTCCAGTTTGGCTTCCAATTTTTCTTCTGGTTTTGCTTCTTGTGTTGCTTCCAAGTTTTCTTCTAGTTTTACTTCCAATTTTGCTTCCAATTTTAATTCCAATTTTGCTTCTGATTTTGCTTCCAGGTTTGCTTCCGGATTTGCTTCCAATTTTGTTTTCAGTTTTGCTTCCAGGTTGGCTTCTGATTTTGCTTCTAGTTTTGCTTCCAATTTTGCTTCTGGTTTTGCTTCTGGTTTTGCTTCCGATTTTTCTTCTAGTTTTGCTTCCAGTTTTGCTTCTGGTTTTGCTTTCAATTTTGCTTCCAGGTTTGCTTCCGATTTTGCTTCCACTTTTGCTTCCGATTTTGCTTCCAATTTTACTTCCAGGTTTGCTTCCACTTTTGCTTCCACTTTTGCTTCCACTTTTGCTTCAAATTTTGCTTCCAGTTTCGCTTCCAATTTTGCTTCTGGTTTTGCTTCTAGTTTTGCTTTCAATTTTGCTTCTGGTTTTGCTTCCGGTTTTGCTTCCAATTTTGCTCCCATTTTTGCTTCCAATTTTGCTTCCAAGTGTGCTTCTGGTTTTACTTCCACTTTTGCTTCCAATTTTGCTTCCAGTTTTGTTTCAAATTTTTCTTTGAGTTTCACTTCCAATTTTGCTTCCAGTTTGGCTTCTAATTTTGCGTCTGGTTTTGTTTCCGATTTTGCTTCCAATTTTGCTTCTAGTTTTGCATCCACTGTTGCTTCCAATTTTGCTTCCGGTTTTGCTTCTGATTTTGCTTCCGATATAACATCGCTTGTTGCTTCCAATTTTGCTTCTATTTTTGCATCTTTTGTTGCTTCTAATATGGCTACTATTATTGCATCATTTGTTGCTTCTAAAATTGATTCTATTATTACTTGTTTGTTTGCTACCTGAATTGCTTCTATTTTTGCTTCCTAGATAACGCCAAGTTTTGCTTCCAAGATTGCTTCTAGTTTGCTTCTAGTTTGGCTTCCATTATTGCTTCTTTTTTTGCTTCTAAAAATGCTTCTTGTTTTGCTTACATTTATTAATTTAATATGTTTTATTCCTATTTAGTGGAAAATTGGATTGGTTAATGTTTTAGTGTTTTGATGTTTAAATCCTCCTCTCCACTTTACATTCAAGGATCTAGAGTCAAGTGGCGAACACTATCATACCCTAGATTGCTTGTGAGATGTAGGGAAACTTGGATTAGGGAATTTAATTATCAATTTCTCTTCTCTTATGCTCAATTGACCATTAAAACCCTAATTATGTAAATACGGCAATAAACTGACAAATAACAAAAAATGCTCTTGCAGACGGAAGTAAAATAATAAATCACAGAATACTTATTTTTGGGTTCCGAAGAGAAACAGTCGGGGACATTGGAGCAAGTGCCCAAGTCCAAGGTACCAGTTTCTTTGCGGGATCTGGCCCTCCTTCTGACACTGATCAGCCCTGTAACTTATGTTTCTGGGAACTCAGCTACGGAGGACACTAGAGCGAGTGCCCAAGTCCTAGAAATGATCTGGTGTCCTACTTCTCTTCAGATCCTGAACCCTTGATGCCTAAAAATCCTTCCTGTAACTTCACTTCTCTAAAATATGACACCTGTAACCTGCAATCACAAGACTTGGTTTGGGGGTTGTGGTGTTTAGAGGCTTGCCTCAGTCAAGCCCTGAAAAGGCAAAAAACCAAAGGGAATAATGATGAAAACACAATATAATGTCACCTTGCAGTGAAGCTCTCATGGGAGGAAGATGCTCTTCATTCCATGAGGAAATTGATGCTCAAATCTACAAACAAACACATAAACCACACAAGTCTTCTCTTGCAACACAATGAAAGCCTTGAATCACCTTGAGAACACTTGAACATCACAATTGACATCTATTTTACAAATGAACTCCTAAACATGCTTATATATGCAACTACAAACACTCCCACCAAGATTTCAAAAATCAAAACTTACCATGTCAGCAAAGGGACCAAATAACGGTCATAAACTAACACTTAAATTTTGGGCCTAACCCAAAATAAGGTAGGACTAGGGTGTGGGCGCCCAAGTCCTCCCCCCCTATTTTAGGTAGGGCTAAGGTCAAGGGGTCCTCCTAGGTCCACTTTGCCATGAAACCTAGGTCTCATTCCATCGAGATGCCAAAATATGAACTAAGATGCCCTAAATGCATGCAAAAGACCCAGGACCTAAACCTTATGAGGGAAAATCCCCCAAGGGGACATTTTTTGACGTTACATTTAGCCCCCACTTTAATGTATGTATAAACATGAGGCCAACACATGCATTAAAGTAAGGTTGCAAACACAGCAGACACACCAAGCACGAAGAAGACACGCCAATCACATAAAAAATAGTAATAGGAATGCAAAACATAGAGAAGACAGTTACAGTCACGCAAAACATAAAGAAGACAGTCAATGCATAGAAGACACATTGATGCATGGAATACAGTCATGATTTCTTTTCTTTTCTTTTTCTTTCATATATATGAAATGCAAATGCAAGTACTGGAAAATAAACAATCCTCCCATAATACATGATGCACTCATCACGCGGGTCTTTGTATATATGGGGCAACACACACGCAAGACACGCAAAACCTCCCAAAATGTAGGAAGCACTACCCTAAGGCACTGGTCTTTATTCTGCATATGGGGCAACAAACACGCCAAACAAAACAAGCACGCCAAAACACACACACTTGGAGACACGGAGAAAACATGGTAGACAAGCGATGGAGTGTACCTATTTCTAGGTCTAACACCATCTCAAGCACATTACAAGCACACATTGATGATTGCACTTCACCACAATAATCATTGAAGACACGCTTAAGGGTTGAGTTAGTCACAGAACTGCTCCCTGCCTCTGTAGAGGACTTTTGAAAATGACATGATGATGCAATCTACTCTGAGAAATACACCATCCCTGCCTCTGCAGAGGGCTTAAGATAAAAAGGATATACGCAATATCCCACCTTCGCAGAGGGATTACATGATTGATTGATTGATTGCAAACAAACTCAGGATGCATGATACACTCATCGTGCAGGTCTTTGCACCTGAGGTCAAACACATTGCTAACATCTATAATAGACAACTTACCTTATATATGCCCCCACCTTAAGGTGGTTGATATCATGCATCAATATCAAGCATGTTAAGGTAGGAAGAAAACACACAAGGGAACAATGACTTTCGCAAAACCAATACCCCCCGAAGGTGACATGTGCTTTACGATCATCAAATGTTCCCACAAACACATCCCTGCAAGAAACATGTTAGTGTCTACAAGATCATGATAAACAACAACATCAATGCATATGATTAACCACACAAAGAGCCAAGGTTATACAATGAATCTAGAGTTCTAGGATAACAGTGGGGCTATATCATGAAGCTCTCTGAATCGAGTCTCACCAAGGCCATATTCAAAGACAAACAAAGGTGCATGGAGCAGCAGTATTGTTAAGGTTTGTAAATGAGATAAAAACATCATTAAATTCACTATGAGGAAACCACGGGTGCTTCCACTAGCCAAGTGTCGGATAAGATATACAACCCCATTGTCATATTAGGAACTAAGTCCAATTTTTTATTGCTCTTGAAAGGGACACTAGGTTCACGTCAGTATAAATGTTTGTTGTCATCCACCCACTAGATGGAAACACTAGAGGAAGGGAAACAATAAATAAGAGAGGAGAAACAAGTGTCTTAGGGATAGTCACGTAGGAGGGTGCCCCCAGGTCATCAACCCCGACTCTATGTCTGTAAGACACAACACGCAACAATGAAATCAGAGAAAGGCAATTTAGAAGAATGATGATACAAATAGAAGGTCACAACAAAGGCGGTCTCCTGGTATCCCGGACCTTACAAAAGAATCAAGGGTCATCCCAGGAGGCCTAAACAACATATAACACATCATGAGGGAAGCACATCATGAGAGAGATAAAGGGTTAGAGATACTTACCTATAGGGTCTTTGTATTAGATCTTGGAGCTTGCGAACCTCTTGGAGAGGTACTCGATCATATTTAATGCAAAATTTGAGTGGTTCTTATGAAAGTCTTGTTTGTTATCATATGATGCTTGTTCCTTAAATCCTTGTTTAATGAGACTTTTTGTTGTTTATGAGGGGGAGAACCACTAGTATTTATGACTATTGATTGTTGTCTTTCTCTTTTCCAATTTTTAGTGAGTTTTCATTGTTGAATATTTCTAGAACAGTAATGGGAATCATCCTGTACCATCTTACTCGTTTGTATCGGTTGTTGTTCTTTCTTTTCTGATGTATTTTGATTATGTCCCAATCCATATAAGGATAATGGAGGAGGAACCTCAACATAAATTATGTTTCTTCATGGATGAGGTGGATTATCCACTTGTTTCTTATCGACTTCAATCATTCCAACGATAGTATCATAGTCCAAGTAATCATCCTCATCTACTTCCACTAAACCATGTTCCACCATATTGTTTTCAGTATGTTTAGGGAAAGGATTAGTGAAGATTTGTAAGTTTTGATTTGGCAGAGCAATCGATTTGTTTCCATTGTCATTCACACCCGATACCTGGATGACATTTGAATCAATAAGGTCCCGCATTTCATGTTTAAGACGCATACATCATTAAGTGTCATGTCCTTGTGTCTGATGATAATGACAAAAGGAATTAGCATCGAAGTAAGTTCCTTGTTTATTATGATCAACAGGCTTGATCGAGGGAAGCTTTAGATTGTTATTACTCATAGCTTAATTCATGATAGAATGATAAGATTCAAATATCGGAGTAAACTTTCTTGGTTGGTATGATGTTTTCTTTGGATTTGATATAGCTGAAACATTTAAAAAGTTATTCGTATTTGGTCCATTAATATTGATGAAGTTCTTATTATTATTATTTCTCCTAAAGTCGTTTTGTGATGATCTACTCGTGGATTGACCAACTAGAGCCGATAAGTTTTGGTTTTCATACTGACTAGACGAAAGTTGATAATCATGAAGGGCGGTGCATAAATGTTGAAAGGAGTTGTACTTCATCAAGAGGATCTTATCACGAATATTAGGTTGTAAATTTGTAATGAATATCTTTTGAACATCTTCATCTTTCATTTGATACTAAATCTGTGCATAAAGTCCTTGATATCGACTAATGAATTGAGTCAACTTTTCTTTGGGACCTTGTTTGCATTGAACCAAATCAATAAGGGTGACTTGGGGTCTGATATTTGCTTGAAAATGTTGTAAAAATTGATCAATCAACTGCAAAAAGGAGTGTATTGAATTCAAAGGCAACGAGCAAAACCATTCTAAAGCAGTATCTTTGAGAGATGGCAGGAAAATTTTTGCTAACAAATCCTCTTCAAAATAAAAATCACTACACATAACTGTAAATGCTGCCACATGAATATTAGGATCACCTTTTCCACCATATTTTTCAAAGTGAGGAGTCTCAAACCTCTCAGGCATAGGAGTTCTCAAGATTGCATAGGAAAGGGGATTATGGGCATGATATGTTGGTGGACTAGGCTGCAAAGAATTTGTCAAGTTTGTTACCTTTTGTTGCAAAGCAAGCATGCCCTGTAAAAGTTGGTTTAGGATGGCATCATTGGGAGATGCAGTTTGTTGTGAGGAATTAGAACCAAAGTGAGGAGGTGAATGAGATTGAGATATGATAGGCAGAGGCTGGGAATATGTTAATGGTGGTTGGACATAGTGATAGGTAGAAGATGGTTGTGAGTAGGTAATAGGTGGTTGGAAATGAGTGGAATAGATAGGTGGTTGAGAACAATTATGCGTAGAGGAGGTCCCTTTAGGAACCAAATTTTGATAATCAAATCCCACAGCTTTGTAATTAGTGCCATTAGATACTCCAATACCAATGGTAGCATTACTATAAGCATTTGCATCAGTGGTTAAGATCGTTGGTGTAAAATTTAATATTCCCGTAGTTGGTATAGGTATGGATACTTGAGTATGAGATGGTGATAAAGTGTTATTTATCACTTGTGCACATTCAGTCATTGGCATGATATTGGTTTGTACAATATGTGCTAAACCACGAATTGCATTTACACCATCTTGTCCCTCTTTTATCAATTCTCTTATATTATGGATTGTAGGGACAACTTCTTCAGCTATTCTCTCATTTTCCATAAATGATTGAAATTCAGCTAGCTCTTTATCCAATTTTTCTATTTGCTCATCAGATACATATCCTGTTGCCTCAATAGTATTATCAACATCATGAAAAGTTTGTTCTTCCATTGTGGTTGGAGGATGTATAATATATTGCACAATTTGAGTTTCTCCCTTTGTAAAGAAGGTGTCCAAAGCACTAATTTCTTCAAGAGCACTAGATCCCATTAACCTTTTACTTATTCTCAAATGGATATTATTTTTAGGACGTGTCATAAAGCTTATGCAAAAGCATACAACACACAAACTAAGAGAACAAATCCTAGGAGAAGGATATGATTGACGGCCAAAAATGCTTCGAATTTTGTACTTTTTCAATGCAAATGAATAAAACAAAGGATGTTGTAAGGATTTTGATCAGGGGAAGAAAGTTATCTGTATGATATCAATCCAAAAAAGCAAAAGTATCCTTCTCAACACACACTTGATGCAATTTCCAGTTAATGCCAAGTCAAAATATAGTGAAAATATGTCAAAATAAGCACTTTTTTCACCAAAATTCAATGCAAAAGGGAATAACAAAGGGTGTTGTGAGGAAAATTATGATGGAAAGAAAATAATCTTAGTAATAACATCCACTTAGTGCCAAAATATCCAACACAACATGCTTTTAATGCCACCTAAGGTCAAACCCTAGTGAAAATATAGCAAAATATGCAATTTTTCACAGTTTTTCAATTCCAAGACCTAGAAAAGGGGGTGTTGTAATGAATTTTAGGTTGTATAGAAAATAATATCAATAATATCAGTCACCTCAATCCATAAAATTGATCACAACACGCTTGGAGTGCAAACTAGGTCAAACCCTAGGGCAAAAATAATTAAAATGTGTAGTTTTTTGCAAAATTTTCACTACAAGAGCCCAATCAAAGGGTGTTGTGAAGATTTTTAGGAGGGGCAGAAAATTATTACCCTAATAAAATAAAATTAATGTGAAAATATTTTTCACAACACACCTATGGTGCAAGTTTAGAGAGTCGATAACGCCAAATTTAGCAAAAATCGTTGTTTTTGAAGCCCTAGGTTTGAGATATTAGGACAAAATGCTATGTGAATGTTTTGAAGTCTAATTTATGATGAAACTGAATTACTCTCATATCTGAAAATGATTTTCAAGATTTAATATGCAAAATGCCAATGCAAATCTAATGAAAATGCATGAAAATTGCTAGTTTTTTGTTGAAATTTTCTATACAAAAATGCAAATATTTTAAATCTAAATGCAAATTTACACTAAAATGAAAGACTACAGACAAATTCAAATTTTAATGAGCCTCAAAAATTAGTAGAAAAATCTGAGAAAAGATTTTGCCTGCTAACCCTAGATTTTGGAATTACTAGGTTATATCAAAATTGTGAAAAATTCCACAAAACCTTAGCAATTAAATGATAAAAATGCAATGCAAATTTTTGATTTTTTGTATTTTTCTGTAGTTTATATTAGATCTGATGCAAAAATCATGAATTAATAAAATTTAGAAATAATTGATGCAATTTAGTAAGCCAAGCAATGCAATTCTTTTGAATTTTTCAAAATTTTCAATTTTTTGAATTTTTCTCATTGCAATAAAATGAATGACTATATGACTAAATGAAATCAATCCAAATCTAAAGACACACACTAAACAAATTGCAATTTAAGTCCAAAAACATAGGTTCAAAATGTTTATTGGAAAATTAGATTGGTTAATGTTTTAGTGTTTTGATGTTTAAATCCTCCTCTCTACTTTACATTCAAGGATCTAGGGTCGAGTGGCGAGCACTATCATACCCTAGATCACTTGTGAGATGTAGGGAAACTTGGATTAGGGAATTTAATTATCAATTTCTCTTCTCTTATGCTCAATTGACCATTAAAACCCTAATTATGTAAATAAGGCAATAAACTATGAATAATGGAAAATGCTCTTGCAGACGGAAGTAAAATAGCAAATCACAAAATACTTGTTTTTGGGGTTTCACGGTAGAATAGTTGGGGACACTAGAGTGGGTGCCCAAGTCCAAGGTACCAATTTCTTTGCGGGATCTAGGCCTCCTTCCGACACTGATCAACCCTATAACTTTTGTTTCTAGGAACTTAGCTACAAAGGACACTAGAGCGAGTGCCCAAGTCTTGGAAATACTCTGGTGTCCTACTTCTCTTCAAATCCTGAATCCTTGATGCATGTCAATCCTTCCTACAACTTCACTTCTCCTGAATACGACACCTATAACCTGCAATTGAAAGACTTGGTTTGGGGGTTGTGGTGTTTAGAGGCTTGCCTTAGTCAAGCCTCAGAGGACACTTAAGTCTCTGAACACCATTGTCAGATAAAGAGTGCGTGCCCTTTTGAGGTGGAGGCAAAAAACCAAAGGGAATGATGATTAAAACACAATATAATGTCACCTTGTAGTGAATCTCTCATGGGAGGAGATGCTCTTCATTCCATGAGGAAATTGATGCTCAAATCTGCAAACAAACACATAAACCACACAAGTCTACTCTTGCAACACAATGAAAGCCTTAAATCACCTTGAGAACACTTGAACATCACAATTGCCATCTAGTTTACAAATGAATGCCTAAACATGCTTATATATGCAACTACAAACACTCCCACCAAGATTTTGAAAATCAAAACTTACCGTGTCGGTAAAAGGACCAAATAATGGTCATAAACTGACACTTAAATTTTGGGCTTGACCCAAAATAGGGCAGGACTAGGGCGCGGACGCCCAAGTCCTCCCCCCCTATTTTGGGTAGGGCTAAGGTCAAGGGGTCCTCCTAGGTCCACTTTGCCATGAATCCTAGGTCTCATTCCATCAGGATGCCAAAATATGAACTAAGATGCCCTAAATGCATGCAAAAGACCCGGGAGCTAAACCTTATAAGGGAAAAGCCCCCAAGGGGACATTTTCTGACGTTACAATTTTAATTTAGTTAGTTCAATATATCATGGCTCTTAAATAACTCATGATTATAGAGTAAGTAATTTAATTATTTAACTCATATGATTAAATAACAAGATAATTATTATAACATGATCATCATCTATAATTCAAACGATTCAAATATCTATAATTTAATTGAATTTGACAACATCCATCCTGAGTAGTAAATTAAAATCATCATACGTAATAAATATCCATCCAAAAATCATCGACCACTTTCAATATATATAAATTGACAAGTCAATACTAATAAGATCATCATCATATATAACTAAAACAAGTGAAAGTCAAATATGCTAGTAGATCAATAACATGTCAAAATAATACATGTACAAATGATATAAGTAAAAATGATAAATTATGTAACTCAAAATGATACAATTCAAGATGATACATGTCCAAATGATATAAGTTAAAATGATACATAAATTTATGATACAACTCATTAATATGGTACTGTAGGCCGTGAAAATGATACATATGATAGTGACCATGAAAAGAGGCATCATAACGATATATCAACAATGATCCATGATGCAGTCTATATGATCATGAATGTCACTGGCTACTACCAGCAACTGCCTCATCATCATCATCACCATCGTGATCATCATCATCATCATCATCATCATCATCATCACCATCGTGATCATCATCATGATCATCAAAATCATCATCATCATCGTCATCGGCCTCAGTGTCTTTTGTATCTATGTCATCATCATCCTCTGCCATGTGATCTGTACTAGAACCAACATAATCTGGATCTCTATCATGAGGATCATCTTGATCTTCTAGAAGACCCATGTTCTGCAAAAAAACATTTAAAATCAAAAGTTATTATTTATTTCATGTAATAATTTATTTTTCTATTATATATCTAATATTACAACATATGAAACAAAACCATATCATATTACATCATAGCAAAGTGCACATACCATAATAAAATTTCAAAAAATCTACAGCTAATATGTCATTCCAATGATGTAAAACATTCAACAATTCTAATAAACGTTAGTAAAGATCATAAAAAAAATTGTTATAAATTTAACTATCAACTGTAAATTCTATTACATAACCTTAAGTGCCACAAATTGCTTGGTCCATGTATGTTATTTTTCACTATTAATCTAATAACCTACATTAGACAGAAACATTAAAGAGTTTTTAAGTAGCAGTTGATTAAATTCTCTTACATGTCATTAAGGAATGCACAGTTTTTTTTCAATAATTATTTATCTTAAGGTTCATGAGTAACCTTAAGATAAAGGTCTATTTTGTTTGAAAAAAAAATGAAGTTAGCAATATGGCTTTATCCGGCCGATTTTAGAAAGAAAAAATGTTAACCCTATTCTCGCTCACAGGTCTTCAATGTGAGCGGGAATAGGGCAAATTTAGGGATTTAGAAAGAAAGATAAAGTTTAGGGTGTCTTCAAGATAGCCAGCACATGCAAGGAGGTGAACCATGCACACATAATGATCAACTATAGGTGTAATTTAATAAGGGTTACGAATGTGATTGAAGTATGTACAGCTCATCCACTAATAGGATATGTTCCAGAGTGCTTAATTAATTCAAAGATTTTGAGAGTGTCCTTGCAAAATCCATTTTGTGCATATCCTACAATCATTGCATTCCATGAGATGACATCTCTTTGAGGAATTATGTCAAACAGTTCACATTTTTTTGTCTATGATTCCATATTTTGTGCATATCCTGCAATCATTGCAGTCCATGAGACCACATTTCTTTGAGGCATTCTATCAAACAGTTCACGTGCCTTGTCTATGCTTCCACATTTTGCATACATGTCTAACAGGACAGTTGCAACTACAACATCTGACAAAATTCCTCTATCCTTTTCTATTTATGATGAACAAAGTGCCACACTAAGGGGCATACAACTACAAACTATCTAGTGGTGGGAGCTCAAGCTATTAATGCCATATACTTCCCTCTTGCTCAACAAATACCTAATTGCACATATGTCATGAGACTCATGAAATTGTCCACTACTACAAAAGTGAAAGGATGTTCCTATCAATTACTAATGCAAGGTTTGTCACACATCAATCTCTTGAAGGCAAGTATGGAAGTGAGTCTGAATGGAGGTAGGCGGAATGAGCACAGAAGTACTACTAAAGTGCAAATCAGTTGCAGGCTCGACATAGTCTGTCCACTCATTTTCTAGCCTTGGGATTTGTAGACTTTGATGAAGCCTCTCAAGGCTTCTATAAAACAAGAGGCCACCGTAGGAGAAGCAGGATACGATGGCAGACTCTAAGAACAAACCTACAAATGGAGGCAATCCAAATGATGCGAATGTACCACCTTCCCATAGGTGGCAAAATCCCATGCATGGAATGGTGATCCTCAGGATTGGAGGTCAGGGGAGAACTTGCCCACAGGATTCTTTTAAAGCTAAGGCTAGATTGAAGCAGATCATGTTGTTTGTTCTTAGGAATAGTCCAAACGAAGCGATGCCTCAGCATTTTAGAGTGGAGTGCTGCTGCGAGGAGGATGAAATTAGAGGGCAATAGATTGCGTACCTAGTCAAGAAAGCCTCCGATGAAGAAAAAGTGGTCATCTTGAAAGTGATCGGGGCTGGTTTCTGGTCAGGAGGGCACATGTATGACAGATAAGTGTTGGAACATTTTTTCTAGAACTATGTATAGGTTGTGGGAGTAAAGCTCTAGAGGCTAAGAACTACGATGAGATTGGTGAGGGAAGATCTAATGGACATGGTTAGGATTGCCATGGATGGTGTGGCAGTGGAGCCTGAACAGGGATTTGCTCTTGCCACCCTCAGCTTGAATGAGGAGAAGAAGAAGGTGAAGTTGCACAAAGTCTGTGCCCTCTACAAAAAGGGCGTGGAGAAAGAAAATAACATAGGAGAGTTTTTGAAATTCCTGGAAGCCAACCCAGGTCTGATTGATGAAAATGTAATAGCTAAGATGGTGAATATTGCTGAAGGCATAGGTTATATATATCACTAGATGTAATGCCTCAGCTTTCTATGTAACTTTTTTTTTGATATTTTAATATAGGGAGCTACCCCCACATTTGGTAGTGTTTACCAAAAAAAAACATTTCTTTGAGGCATTCTATCAAACAGTTCACGTGCCTTGTCTATGCTTCCACATTTTACAAACATGTCTAACAAGGCAATTGCAACTACAACATTTGACAAAATTCCTCTATCCTTTCTGTATTGATGGATGTCCATACCCTATTCCAAAGCTCCCATTCTGACACAGGCAGGGAGGATGCTGGCAAAGGTTGTGGAATTTGACTTTACACCAGCCAATTGCATTTGCTTTAAAATTTCTGAAGCCTTTTCAACAAATCCATTTTGTGCATATCTTGCAGTCATGGCAGTCCATGACACCACATTTCTTTGAGGCATTCTATCAAATAGTTCACGTGCCTTGTCTATGCTTCCACATTTTGCATACATGTCTAACAGGGCAGTTGCAACTACAACATCTAACAAAATTCCTCTATCCTTTATGTATTGATGGATGTCCATACCCTATTCTAAGGCTCCCATTTTGACATAGGTAGGGAGGATACTGGCAAAGGTTGTGGAATTTGGCTTTACACCAGCCAATTGCATTTGTTTTAAAAAATTTGAATCCTTTTCAACAAATCTATTTTGTGCATATCTTGTAGTCATTGCAGTCCATGAGACCACATTTCTTTAAGGCATTCTATCAAATAGTTCATGTGCCTTGTCTATGCTTCCACATTTTGCATACATGTCTAATAGGGCAGTTACAACTACAACATCTGACAAAATTCCTCTATCCTTTATGTATTTATGGATGTCCATACCCTATTCCAAATCTCCCATTTTGACACAGGCAGGGAGGATGGTGGCAAAGATTGTGGAATTTGGCTTTACACCAGCCAATTGCATTTGCTTTATAATTTCTGAAGCCTTTTCAACAAATCCATTTTGTGCATAACCTGCAGTCATTGCAATCCATGAGACCACATTTCTTTGAGGCATTCTGTAAAATAGTTCACATGCCTTGTCTATGTTTCCACATTTTGCATACATGTCTAACAGGGCAGCTGCAACTACAACATCTGACAAAATTCCTCTATCCTTTATGTATTGATGGACGTGTTGGGACAAAAATTTGAACCCTAAAGAATTCACCCATAAGATCCATTTCTAGCCATGTACTTTTCATTTATTTAATCAGTGTCCCCACCATATCCGCCTTCAACCCACAAAAAATTCATATACGGTGTGTCAAAGCCTTAGTCTTTATGGAAGAACCTTTGACATAGTGGCAGGACTTCTTCAAAAATCACTTCGACACCTTGAAAAATGTTAAAAGGTGATTAGGAGGTCAGTGTGACACCTTTAATGTGTCACACTAATAAAATGATTAAATCAATATCCACATACATGAACACTTGACAAGTATTTTGAGCTAACATTTCGAGTTTGAAGAGACAAAGATATCAGAGTGTCGGGATGAATCTTTCTGAAGTCTCTTCGACATTTCGGCCCAAAAGGAACCTATCAATGAGATTTCAAAATATAGAAGTAGCATTCCATTTTGGCATGACAGGGTGACTTAGAGATATGTCCTATCGAACAATCAATATTTCAAAGTGTCGAAGGGAGTCCATATTCAGTTTCCCTAAAAAAATGAACATGCTGATAATTAAGAAAACATTAAGGAAAGGCACATATATTGAAAGGAGGGGATTTTAGCAACACCACCATTTGAGCTATAACGAGGTCCCGATAAATAAAAAAATAATAAATCCTTCAAATGAAATGATTATTTTAGTGAGGTGACAAGAGGTGATATGTTGCAAAAATTTAATGTTTCCCCGATGATTTGAAAGCCGCCATTAATGATCAAAGTAGAGTAAAAGGGGAAATCTTGAAATATTTGGTTCAGTACGCAAGCACAGGAGCTGGGGAAAGCATTTGCAACTAATACAGTTCGGTTTTCCAAGTAAGTATTCTAAAGCTTAAGCTTTCTGATTTAGAATTGCATCTAAGAAAAATCTCTTGCATTCCATCATGGAAGAAACATCTAATAACCCTAAGGCTAAAAGGAAAAAGTTAAACGAAAGACACCTAAACAAGGACTTAATAGACCAATGTCCAAAATTAGGGCAAAAATCCCAGAGGAATGCCCAATTAAATCCAAATGCAGAGAAATTAGAGAATGAATACAAACAAGTAGGAGATGTGTGAACTCCCATAAGGGGGTATGATCTTTTCATCTACCACTACAAGAAAATGCATAGGCATTCCCCTGTGTCAAACCCATGGTGGATGAATTTAGGAAAGTTGGTAGTGCCAAATGTTTTTGTGAATGTGGAATTCCTAAAAATGTTAGCTGAAAGCTACAACCCACAGAACTGCATGATTGAATTGAAGGATGGTATGGGATTTTTCCTTGTCACCTGGGACTACATTTCAATGGTGTTCCAACTAGATAATAGCTTTGATGTGAAACTCAGAATTAGGGATTTAATTGGTGAATATTATAACTTGAGTAACAATTACAAAATATGGAGGTTGCCTATGCACCGACCTCATGATGGAAACAACAAATTAAGGGTTTTTTCAGTTCCAGAGGATCCCCCGTTTTCTGTTGAACTATTTGAAGAATACTTTCAGTATACTTATTACTCTGTATGCCAATTGTTAGGAGTGGAGGTCTCAATGTTTATGGAAGTAGCTCCCATGGTTTTAACAGCTGATATCCAAAGCCAACAGGCCTTGCATTTTGATTATGCTAAGTTCTTAGCTAGTACCCTTCACAACGAACTAGTTTCCATCAAGGGAGGAGGTAGTAAATTTAGGCATTACTCCTTATTAATGCATCTCGTTTTGTATGAAGGCCAAAACTTTGGATTGTGGGACAAATGCCTAGGAGTAAGGGACTTGGATATAAATGGAGATGTGAAGCCCGTCCAAAGATGGACTGCCATATGGGACAGCAGGTGTGACAAATCCCATTATATATATATATATATATATATATATATATATATATATATATATATATATATTTTGAAGAGTACTTCGTGAAACCAGTGTATAAACACTTAAGGCATCCTTATAATTACAACCGATCACCTGAAATTTAGAAGGTTTTGAGACCAAAGGACAAGTATGAGACTAGAAAATTTGCTCATAATTGGGGAGATTGGTATTCTTACACTGATTGTACAAAAATTAGAGTGTTTGGGTTTGAAGGGTCTCCTCTGCTACTACCAAAAACTTGTCCTGATAGGGTGGCTTATTTGGAGATTATAAGACAGCTTGCTCTTTTTTATTTTATGCACTTAAAAAGACATAATAAGCAGTCTTTTATGCCAAGCACTCTATGTTTTGGTGATTTCATAGTTATGTCTGACAAGGGGTACCAGTTAATTGACAAAAAATTGAAACATTATAGGCTACCATCAGGGAGTTGTAGAGAAAGCTTTGATCCATAAGGTTTCATAAACAGTGTCAAGACAAAACAAAAGCTTAGAGGATATGACCATGTTTTGTTTGTTAATGATGACCTGGTTAGAAACTGTGATGAGCAAGCTGCAATTGAAAGAAGAGATTTGTATTATAAGATAACACTTGCTGAGGCTTGGAGGGTAGCCAAGAACCCCACTTATAGTAGAGCCTTCATGGATGTGAATGATCCTATTGAAAGGCTGGATACATTGATAATAAATGCTACAGATTTGATTCAAAATGTCCCTTCCTATGTTTTTGAAAGAAAAGGAAAAGCTATTAAAGGAACTCAAGTAGAAGATGAGATTCCTATTTGCCAATTATCTCCTCAACAAACTCCAGAAATTTCTTTTGAAGAAGAAAGTGAAGAGGGGAAAAATAAAGACTTGCAAGCATCCTCTTCACTTATTGAGGAATATGAGCCCCCTGTGGATAGAGAGGAAGTTGGAATAGAAACTTCTGACGAATTAACAGATGATGTGAGATATTTGGCCAGTCAGAAATTCATTACAGATGTTGATTTCATTAAAACCTCAGAATTCAAAGCCTTCCTTTATGAGTACAAAGGAAAACATGTTAGGGAAAGGATGAAGGACATTACTCCTGAAGTTCAAGAGGAAGCTCTACAAGAACTTTAGTGAGAAATAGACAATTCCATGAATGACATGACACCAAAAAAAGGTAGACAATTGCTCAAAGAAGCAGGAGTGGTATTGGTCTGTGGGTGGGACATGACTTCACCCATTGTTTTTTATACCTTTAGAAAGAATCAAGAAAAGAAAATACAGCTTAGTATTGAGGCATTGGATAAGATTAAGAATGGATCAAGCTATGACCCTGATAAAAAGATATTGCTAACATGGTCCCTCTATCCTTCACATAAGAAACCTCAGGTTATAAATAATCCTGATGAAGCATTTGGCCATTTGTTGATCCAGAGAGTTGAGGACATAGACCCTCTTGAAACTGCTGACCTCAATATCAATGTGGCAAGATTTACTAAGGCTTAGATTGAGTAGTTGATAAATAAAAACAATGCTTATATGGCTGAGAATGCAAAACTAAGACAAGAGGTGGCCACTTGCAAGGATAGATTACCTTCAAGTTCTTATTCACCCTACCTAGAAAAAGATCAAAAGATCCTTGAAGCAAAAGCCAATTCAAATTACTGGAAGAACAAAGTAGAAAAGTTTCAAAAGAAAAGTGAACAGCTTGAGGTCAAGATAAAATCAATTAAATACCACATGGCCTCAACATTGATCAAAAGAAGATTTGATAAAATAATGAAGTTCAGTGATCAAACCTGGAGTATGCATAAAAGGACATAGCTTGCACATCAAGAGCATAAAAGGCTTCATTTGAGGATATTAGAAATGAAAGAAGAATTAAGTGTTACGTCAGGTCTCCAGGGTCAAATACTTGAGGAATATAACAACTTAATTGTCGAGCATGAAAAGTATAACACTACATTGACTGATGACCTAAATGATTTTGATCAAAACCTTAAGTTAACATTTCCAAACTTCTTTTCTAGAAGTGATCTTCGAGATAAGGATGACTGGGTAAGGGAAATGAGCTAGATACTGCAACCACTCTTGGAGAAGGTGAATGGTGAAGAAAATGTATTGGATAATACCTATCATTGCCTCAAGAAGTTGTTTGCCCTAGAATTTTCTATAAGTGATATAATTGCTTTAGATACATGTGTTGAACAGGAGTACATCGATCACCTGGCCAGAGTAAACATGTTTATATCTAGGACAAAGTGAATATACAGGAGTGCAAAGATAGATTTTTTAGCAGATACCTTGGACATGTCAAAACTGATCCTGAAGAGATGACTTTGCCAGACCTATGGGTCATGTGTCTACCTCTAATGAATAACCGAGCACAGTATTGATCGCCTTGTGTATATGCAAATTATTTTCTTATTTCCTTAATCATTGCATTAGATAGGAGTATGTTTATGAAAAGGCATGTCCTTTCAGCCTGAAGTTTGTTTCACATCCCATAAATAAGGGATACCAAGGCTACTTCAAATTATGAGAGCAATTACAAGACTCTTTAATATATATATATATATATATATATATGCAAATCTAAAACCTGCAATACTTATGTTATATTCCCATGTGCTCTGAACTTATAATTTAATGCAAAGGAGTAGAAGTTATCTGGTGGATTATATTTTTGGTGTTCAATTGTTGTGTGGAATTTCATGTTTATGAGCTATGTGGTTGTCTCTAGAATGATTTCTTAAATTTGTTCAAATTAATATATCAAGGGTATGTTTAATTTGTCAGAGCACAATTGTTGTTTCTGTGTGATCAATTTAATTATTTTTTGTGGAAAGTTGATTTAATTCCTACTAAAGTTGCCTGTGTTTATTGGTCTCTGCCTAAGAGTTAAAAATCCTTTAAGACTGGTCATCTTGATAGGTTTCCTTTCCACTTGAATAAAAATCCTTTCCTACGATCACAACAATTTAAGAAAATATCATTGGGATCAGTAAGAAGAACCTTACAACTCAACATCTTTGCACATCTACACAAGGTGTAGATTCACCTAAGTGCCCAGTAATCTGAGTTAATCCAATTATAGGGATCCATATACCATTTACTTTTGACTCTATTGCCCAATAGATGAAAGCACTGGTCATCACAAATATCATTTCACAATTCTATTCATAATTTTCAAACTTTAAACACTTTCATTAGGAACTAATAGGTAAAACTCTGCATCTACCTCAAACCTGTGTGCCATAGTGAGTAGATTGCTCAAAATTAGAATCACTTTTAGGCTTTCAAAATCTACTTTATCATTCAAGTACACCTACCTAGGTTTGCAAAGCCTAAAGAGTAGGGGGTTTTCAATTACATAAACCCTATTTCATTAGCCAAAAATGTATTAAGAGATTGGCACCCTCTTATGGTTTAATAACTAGCATTTTTGAGACCTAATAGGATGTCCATACCCTATTCCAAAGCTCCCATTTTGACACAGGCAAGGCGGATGCTGGCAAAGGTTGTGGAATTTGGATTTACACCAGCCAATTGCATTTGCTCTAAAATTTATGAAGCCTTTTCAACAAATCCATTTTGTGCATAGCCTGCAGTCATTGCAGTCCAGGAGACCACATTTATTTGAGGTATTCTATCAAATAGTTCATTTGCCTTGTCTATGCTTCCACATTTTGTATACATGTCTAACAGGGCAGTTGCAACTACAATATCTAACAAAATTCCTCTATCCTTTATGTATTGATGGATGTCCATACCCTATTCTAAAGCTCCCATTTTGACACAAGCAAGGAGGATGCTGGCAAAGGTTGTGGAATTTGGATTTACACCAGCCAATTACATTTGCTTTAAAATTTCTAAAGCCTTTTCAACAAATCCATTTTGTACATATCCTACAGTCATTGTAGTCCATGCGACAACATTTCTTTGAGGCATTCTGTCAAACAGTTCACGTGCCTTGTCTATGCTTCCACATTTTGCATACATGTCTAACAGGGCAGTTGCAACTACAACATCTAACAAAATTACTCTATCCTTTATGTATTGATGGATGTCCATACCCTATTCCAAAGCTCCCATTTTGACACGGGTGGGAGGATGCTAGCAAAGGTTGTCGAATTTGGCTTTACACCAGCCAATTACATTTGCTTTAAAATTTCTGAAGCCTTTTCAACAAATCCATTTTGTACATATCCTACAATCATTGCAGTCCATGAGACCACATTTCTTTTAGGCATTTTGTCAAACAGTTCACGTGCCTTGTCTACGCTTCTACATTTTGCATACATGTCTAACAGGGCAGTTGCAACTACAACATATGACAAAATTCCTCTATCCTTTATGTGTTGATGGATGTCCATACCCTATTCCAAAGCTCCCATTTTGTCATGGGCAGGGAGGATGCTGGCAAAGGTTGTGGAATTTGGATTTACACTAGCCAATTGCATTTGCTTTAAAATTTCTGAAGCCTTTTCAACAAATCCATTTTGAGCATATCCTGCAGTCATTGCAGTCCATGAGACCACATTTCTTTGAGGCATTCTATCAAATAGTTCACATGCCTTGTCTATGCTTCCACGTTTTGCATACATGTCTAATAGGGCAGTTGCAACTACAACATATGACAAAATTCCTCTATCCTTTATGTATTGATGGATGTCCATACCCTATTCCAAAGCTCCCATTTTGACACAGGCAGGGAGGATGCTGGCAAAGGTTGTGGAATTTGGCTTTACACCAGCCAATTGCATTTTCTTTAAAATTTCTGAAGCCTTTTCAACAAATCCATTTTGTGCATATCATGCAGTCATTGCAATCCATGACACAACATTTCTTTGAGGCATTCTGTCAAATAGTTCACGTGTCTTGTCTATGCTTCCACATTTTGCATACATATCTAACAGGGCAATTGTAACTACAACATATGACAAAATTCCTCTATCCTTTATGTATTGATGGATGTCCATACCCTATTCCAAAGCTCCCATTTTGACACAGGCAGGGAGGATGCTAGCAAAGGTTGTGGAATTTGGCTTTACACCAGCCAATTGTATTTGCTTTAAAATTTTTGAAGCCTTTTCAACAAATCCATTTTGTGCATATCCTGCAGTCATTGCAGTCCATGAGACAACATTCTTTGAGGCATTCTGTCAAACAGTTTGTTGGGTCTCAAAAATGTAGGTTACAAACCCTAAGAGGATTCCAGGCTCTATGATCAAACTTGCAACGTTTTTGAACCAACTAACAGAGTTAACCTAACTGGTTGATGACTCCCTGCACTTCAGGCTTTGCTAAACCTAGGCAGGTGAACCTTGAAAGCTAAAGCAGATAAAAGGAATGTATGACTCAAATGAATTTAGGTATCTACTCACAATGGCATAAAGTGTGGAATAGATAAAAGATTGCAAACTACTTCTACTCCTAATACTAAGATCTGAGATGTAATTGTTTGAATAAGATTTTATGCAATCCTAGAGTGGAATTGGTATGACCAGTGCCTATTTCTATTGGGCTAATGGAGTCAAGGTGTATATGATATATGATTTACTTACTGGTTACAATTCTGATTGTTTAGCACTTGTGTTTGTTTATACCTTGTATAAACGTGCAAGAATGTGACTTACAGACTCTACTTATTGATCCACTCGATCCTACCAGGTTACTGTGACTTATTGAAAGGATTTTTAATCCTTGCTTGAAGGAACCAATCAACAAAATCACACAATGACAGCAAATGTGTATTGACAAATGGAGTAGATGCTCAATTTGAACAACAAGACAATATCGAGTTGGAGACAATATGGCAATCTTGTCAATTATAGGGCTCTTCTTACTGATCCAAATGTTACCTCCAATTTACTGTAATCAATCAAAAGGATTTTATATCTTTAATAGAAACCAATTAATTTGATTACACAAAAATAGCAAATGTCTATCGATGAAACTGAAATATCAACTTGGAAACTCAGGTTCAAATAACAGAGAAATAACAATGTAGAGACAACCAAATAATTGTTTGGCTCAACAAACAATAGACACCAATATTAAATCATTAATTTATACATTTTTCTCCATTATACAATTTCAAAAGATTTTACAATGTACAGCATAATGTTTTATTTTGGCAACTGGTCAATCCATCTAGTTATCTAACTCCTACTTCTGATCATGATTTTTTTTTTCCAATCTACCTCTACTGATGATCCCCACACCATCTCCCAATTCTTCTCAGCCTCGGTTATATATGTTTTGCAGTTGTAGGGTTATGACTCTTCATACATCTGGTGCAACCTTTTGTTATTTTAATCTCCTTCAATAACAAAATTTTAATCTCGACCTTCTTACCGTTAAAATGCTTTGGTAGTTGCAGGTGGGATGCCCTTTGCCTTTGTATTATAGTATATACGTATATCTTATGTATTTGCAACATATACCTGAGGAATCACTGGATTTGTGACTCTATATATACAAATCTTTTGTATATCGCATACATTTTCTTCCATATACAAGAGCGGGTCCAACTAGATTTATGAAATGAATTTGAAATCTCTTTCGAATCCGCATTTGTATCACCTTTTTGTATATCGAATGCATGTGCTTTATATACAATAGCGGACCCTAGGTAAAATTCACAATATTTAATCTATCATTCAAATCTGGGCTTGTATAAACTTGTATATCCATTGGCGATGGGGCCCACGTGGTGGTTCGTGCACTTGTATATACATTTCCTTTGTATTTCAGATGCATTTGTCTTTGTATCTTGTATACATACAAGCATTTAAACATACAAAGAATTTTCTATATTGTACTTCTTTTGACATCCGGCTTGTATCTTGGAGACATATATTGTTATTATGCAAATCTGATATGCAAGCGGTGGGACCCACCCTACTTTTCATTTGTGATATCGTATTGGCAAGAGATTTCCATGCCACAACCGATGTGGAAGTGGACATAGTTGCTATCGGCATGATTTTCTTCATCAGCATGTGATTAAAATTCTTCCCCAATCTTTCAAGTGTCACCGATGTAAACATCGGTGAGAGTCTTATCAATGAACGTTGTCATCGTTGTCATCGGGATAAGATAAACCATCGGGATAACTTATTTCAAGTTACTCGATCATGGTTGTTTCCCCGATAGCCTTCCTTTACACTCTCCATCAAATAGATCTTCATGATATGTCACCGACATCTTTATCATTGTGACCATTGGTTCGGCAAGACATATAAACTTCTTTCTGACTTGTTCAGCTTCGCTGATGGTCCTTATTCTTTCAGTTCCACTGGATGCTCGGTGAGAGTTCTACCGACTTCACCATCGGCATGACTTATACTATCGGGAGGGTTTGTAAAATACTACCCGATAGTGTTTCCTTATGCCGATCGGCGTGATCATGTATTTTTTCCCTGATGAAAGGTCATCGGTGTCACTTTCTCCATTGGTGATTCTTGAAATCTTCTCGTCGATGCTTATTCTTATGCTGATAGCTATTTCAACAAGTCCTTCGCAGAACATGGATCAGTATGACAAAAGGGGATGTCTTGCCGAAACTTAGGAATTGAAGCCCTTCATTTTAGTGTAATTTAGTGAGAGATACACTCACTTGTGGTGAAAGCTTGTGATTTTAATGGAATACACCAGTTATCATCATGATTTTTGGGCATAATGTTTTCTGATTTGGTCGAGTAAGAATACAAGAAAATTTTAAATTTTCCTGTCCCAACAGTGGCTCTATCTGGGATGTATACTCCATGTGGGTATAACAAGATCTGAGATCTCTGGGGAGCAAACCAGTGCCTACTCCGTTGGGCAATAGAGTCAACTTATCACTTCTTACCCTAAAATATATCTATATATATTTTTTCCTTTGTCAAAAATTTTGTTTTGGTCACGCTGCAGTGGAACCAATTTGAATATATTATTAAGGTTTGCATGATTAGACACATCTGTATTTAACTGTTCAGTGATGCTAGTATATTCTTCATCATTATGCATCTGAAAACCATCTATAACCTTATACTTGTATGACAAGCTAGACCAAATCTCTGTGTGATATTTTATGCAACCGTATTTGTTGTCATCACCCAAATGATGGTTGTCTATCTGAACTAGGAAGCAGAAGAAATCAATTTGCATCTGATATTGATTTTCTTGAGTCTTGGTACCATCCAATGAAAAAGTATCACCATTATTGTCAACATCATTAGTAACTTTCCCACACAATTGTGATCTTGAGACTCCATTATCACAAGATTCAATAGAAGCATTTATCTTTGGATAATCATTGTTATCGAATTTACACTCACCAATTGTTTCTATCTTAGCTGAATGTGATCCTGATACTATCCTTTCACCCCAATCATGTGGTCTACCATCACGCAAAGTATCCTCACTATCAAAGCATATGTATGTTAGACATGAAACTTTCAAATCATCCCCATGTGTATATCTCTAATACTCCATAGTAAATTTGAAATTTGCTCACTGTTGATTGAGCATATTTCTTCATCCATCTTGTTGCTAACATTTTCTTCATCCCTTTCCTCATCACCAAGATACACAAGTTCATTACAATCAGATATGATTATTTCATCAACGTAATCATTTCTTTCACAAGCTGACACATCACCCTGATTACCTGAAAATGCTTTAGCCTTAGGATAACATGGATTTGAAGACACTTGGAATTCTCGTTCTGGTATACCTTCTTCATCAAGAGTTTGTCTTCTTTGTTGAAAATAATCATCCTCTTCTTGATTCATGTATTGCAATGGGTGGGCTGGGGCAACAAAAGAACTTGTATTTTGAAAAAATTTCTCATCTCTGGATATATCATATGTTGATTCATTAGTTGCTTGCTATGTATAATATCTATATGGGGGCTGATGGTAAGCATTTTGTTGGATATGTGGCTGAAAGCATTCATTCTGATGTGACACATATTTTTGATATTGTGGGGCATACCGTTGTCCTGGTGGTGGGCAGTATTGGGGAATGTTACTTGCGCTCATAGTCTGGGGTCTTTGTGGTGGCATATTATGCTGAGTAGGGTTAGCATATGCATTATGAGGTACTTTTGAAGTACCTGGAATATATGTGTTCTTATATGGCCTATGTGAATTAACATTTCCACCTTGTTTATGTGGAGGGACATATTTTGGTGGTTTTGATGCCTAGATGGTTAATCGTGCCATTTGTCTATCTAGGATTTCTTGTTCCCTCTGTTGTAACCTCCTAAGTTGTCATTCTTTCCATTCTAAATACACTTCCAATTCTTGATTAGTCATACTATCAAGATCAACGACAGCTTGATCAATAAACCTCTCCTGTTCCTCTTCCAACTATCCCTTGAATTCATTTGTTTTTCAAGGTCCTTTGCCATAAGGAGATCCATGCATGTCTATCTGCCTCCTCTCTTGGAACAGAGATCTTCTTACATTCATTGTTGGATTATATTACAATCTTTTCAGAGTCGCCACCTCTTATTAAAAGAGGAATGATTTTTTCTTTTCCAGGTCCTTGCCAGCAGAGTTACCAATTTGTTTTAAAATTCAAAAGTTTACTCTGTAATGAGATGATCTTTAACCAAATTCGAGATTACTCTCCAACAGAGTCACCATTTTGTTGGGTCTCAAAAATGCAAGTTACAATCCCTAAGAGGATGACAGGCTCTATGATCAGACTTGCAACATTTTTTAACCAACTAACAGAGTTAACGTAAATGGTTGATGACTCCCTATACTTCAGGCACTGCTAAACCTAGGTGGGTGAACCTTGAAAGCTAAAGCAGATAAAAGGAATGTATGACTCAAAGGAATTTAGGTATCTACTCACAATGGCATAAAGTGTGGAATAGATAAAAGATTGCAAGCTACTTCTACTCCTAATACTAAGATCTGAGATGTAATTGTTTGAATAAGATTTTATGGAATCCTAGAGTGGAATTGGTATGACCAGTGCCTATTTCTATTGGGCTAATGGAGTCAAGGTGTATATGATATATGATTTACTTACTGGTTACAATTCTGATTGTTTAGCACTTGTGTTTGTTTATACCTTGTATAAATGTGCAAGAATGTGACTGACAGACTCTATTTATTGATCCACTCAATCCTACCAGGTTACTGTGACTTATTGAAAGGATTTTTAATCCTTGCTTGAAGGAACCAATCAACAGAATCACACAATGACAGCAAATGTGTATTGACAAATGGAGTAGATGCTCAATTTGAATAACAAGACAATATCGAGTTGGAGACAGTATGGCAATCCTGTCAATTATAGGGCTCTTCTTACTGATCCAAATGTTACCTCCAAGTTACTGTAATCAATCAAAAGGATTTGATATCTTTAATAGAAACCAATTAATTTGATTACACAAAAATAGCAAATGTGTCTCGATGAAACTGAAATATCAACTTGGAAACTCAGGTTTAAATAATAGAGCAATAACAATGTGGAGACAACCAAATAATTGTTTGGATCAACCAACAATAGACACCAATATTAAATCATTAATTTATGCATTTTTCTCCATTATACAATTTCAAAAGATTTTACAATGTACAGTATAATGTTTTCTTTTGGCAACTGGTCAATCCATTTAGTTATCTAACTCCTACTTCTGATCATGATTTTTTTTCTAATCTACCTCTACTGATGATCCCCGGACCATCTCCCGGTTCTTCTCGGCCTTGGTTTCCCTTATATATCTTTTGCAGTTGTAGGGTTATGACTCTTCATACATCTGGTGCAAGCTTTTGTTATTTTAATCTCCTTCAATAACAAAATTCTAATCTTGACCTTCTTACCATTAAAATTCTTTGGTCATTGCAGGTGGGATGCCCTTTGCCTTTGTATTGTAGCATATATGTATATCTTATGTATTTGCAACATATACCTGAGGAATCACCAAATTTGTGACTCTATATATACAAATCTTTTGTATATCGCATACATTTTCTTTCATATACAAAAGCGGGCTCAACTAGATTTATGAAATGAATTTGAAATCTCTTTCGAATCCGCATTTGTATCACCTTTTTGTATATCAAATGCATGTGCTTTATATACAATAGCAGACCCTAGCTAAAATTCACAATATTTAATTTGTCATTCAAATCCAGGCTTGTATAAACTTGTATATCCATTGGCGATGGGGCCCACGTGGTGTTTCATGCACTTGTATATACATTTCCTTTGTATCTCAGATGCATTTGTCTTTGTATCTTGTATACATACAAGCATTTAAACATACAAAGACTTTTCTATATTGAACTTCTTTTGACATATAGCTTGTATCTTTAACCTGTATCTTCGCTTGTACATCGGCTTGTATCTTGGAGACATACATTGTTATTATGCAAATCTGATATGCAAGTGGTGGGACCCACCCTACTTTTCATTTGTGATATCGTATCGGAAAGAGATTTCCATGCCACACTTAATGTGGAAGTGGGCATAGTTGCTATCGGCATGACTTTCTTCATCGTCATGTGATTTAAATTCTTCCCCGTTCTTTCAAGTGTCACGGATGTAAACATCAGTGAGAGTCTTGTCGATGAACGTTGTCATCGTTGTCGTTGGGATAAGATAAACCATCAAGATAACTTATTTCAAGTTACCCGATCATGGTTGTTTCCCCGATAACCTTCCTTTACATTTTCCATTGGATAGATCTTCATGATATGTCACCGACATCTTTATTGTCGTGACCATTGGTTCGACAAGACATATAAACTTCTTTCCGACTTGTTCATCTTCGTCGATGGTCCTTATTCTTTCGGTTCCACTAGATGCTCGGTGAGAGTTCTACCGACTTCACCATCGGCATGACTTATACTATCGAGAGGGTTTGTAAAATACTACCCGATACTGTTTCCTTATGCCGATCGGCATGATCATGCATTTTTTCCCCGATGAAAGGTCATCGATGTCACTTTCTCCATCGGTGATTCTTGAAATCTTCTCGCCGATGCTTATTCTTATGCCGATAGTTATTTCAACAAGTCCCTCACAGAACATGGATCGGTATGACAAAGGGGATGTCTTGCCAAAACTTGGGAATTGAAGCCCTTCATTTTAGTGTAATTTAGCAAGTGATACACTCACTTGTGGTGAAAGCTTGTGATTTTAATGGAATACACTAGTTATCATTATGATTTTTGGGCATAATGTTTTCTGATTTGGTTGAGTAAGAATACAAGAAAATTTAAAATTTTCCTATTCCAACACAATTCACGTGCCTTGTCTATGCTTCCACATTTTGCATACATATTCTCCAAAGCTCCCATTTTGACACAGGCAAGGAGGATGCTAGAAAAGGTTGTGGAATTTAGATTTACACTAGCCAATTGCCTTTGCTTTAAAATTTCTAAAGCCTTTTCAACAAATCCATTTTGTGCATATCCTACAGTCATTGCAGTCCATGAGACAACATTTCTTTGAGGCATTCTGTCAAACAGTTCGCGTGCCTTGTCTATGCTTCCACATTTTGCATACATGTCTAACAGGGCAGTTACAACTACAACATCTAACAAAATTCCTCTATCCTTTATGTATTGATGGATTTCCATACCCCATTTTGATAGAGGTAAGGAGGATGGTGGCAAAGGTTGTGGAATTTGTCTATACACCAACCAATTGCATTTGCTTTAAAATTTTTGAATCCTTTTCAACAAATCCATTTTGTGCATATCCTGCAGTCATTGCAGTCCATGAGACCACATTTCCTTGAGGCATTATGTCAAACAGTTCACGTGCCTTGTCTATGCTTCCACATTTTGCATACATGTCTAACAGAGTAGTTGCAACTACAACATCTAACAAAATTCCTCTATCCTTTATGTATTGATGGATGTACATACCCCATTTTGACAGAGGCAGGGAGGATGGTGGCAAAGGTTGTGGAATTTGGCTTTACACTAGCCAATTGCATTTGCTTTAAAATTTCTGAAGCCTTTTCAACAAATCCATTTTGTGCATATCCTATAGTCCATGAGACCACATTTCCTTGAGGCATTCTGTCAAACAGTTCACGTGCCTTGTCTGTGCTTCCACATTTTGCATACATGTCTAACGGGGCAGTTGTAACTACAACATCTGACAAAATTCCTCTATCCTTTATGTATTGATGGATGTCCATACCCTATTCCAAAGCTCCCATTTTGACATAGGCAGGGAGGATGGTGGCAAAGGTTGTGGAATTTGGATTTACACCAGCTAATTGCATTTGCTTTAAAATTTCTGAAGCCTTTTCAACAAATCCATTTTGTCCATATCCTTCAGTCATTGCAGTCCATGAGACCACATTTCCTTGAGGCATTCTGTCAAATAGTTCACGTGCCTTGTCTATGCTTCCACATTTTGTATACATGTCTAACAGGGCAGTTGCAACTACAACATATGACAAAATTCCTCTATCCTTTATGTATTGATGGATGTCCATACCCTATTCCAAAGCTCCCATTTTGACACAGGAAGGGAGGATGCTGGCAAAGGTTGTGGAATTTGGCTTTACACCAGCTAATTGCATTTGCTTTAAAATTTCTAAAGTATTTTCAACAAATCCATTTTGTGCATATCCTGCAGTCATTGCAGTCCATGAGACAACATTTCTTTTAGGCATTCTATCAAACAGTTCACGTGCCTTGTCTATGCTTCCATATTTTGTATACATGTCTAACAGGGCAGTTACAACTACAACATCTGACAAAATTCCTCTATCCTTTATGTATTGATGGATGTCCATACCCTATTCCAAAGCTCCCATTTTGACACAAGAAGGGAGGATGATGGCAAAGGTTGTGGAATTTGGTTTTACACCATCCAATTGCATTTGCTTTAAAATTTCTAAAGCCTTTTCAACAAATCCATTTTGTGCATATCCTACAGTCAATGCAGTCCATGAGACCACATTTCTTTGAGGCATTATGTCAAACAATTCACGTGCCTTGTCTATGCTTCCACATGTTACATAAATGTCTAATAGGGCAGTTGCAACTATAATATCTGACAAAATTCATCTATCCTTTATGTATTGATGGATGTCCATACCCTATTCTAAAGCTCCCATTTTTACACAGGCAGGGAGGATGTTGGTAAAGGTTGTGAAATTTGGATTTCAAACAACTCATACTCATAAAGTCATGGTTTTAGGTCACATATGTTATGGTAACAACAAGGGATTCCAACTATTGTTACAATAGCTAAGACTGCCCTCATTTGTGACCGTAACAAGGTTCTTGGACAACACTATCTTGCTCTTCACACTGGGTGCTATATAGGCCAAGATTGGGTTGAAGAAATCACTTGATAGTTACCTATATAGTGATACCACACCCTAATACCCCATGCATTCTAAATAGCTTGAGATTTATACAATACTCAACCAAGATGAAATTGTATCACTGTACCACACTTAACTATGACAGTCCCTTCTTGACAACAATTTGTAATCTTTAGACTATTGGGATCCTTGCCACAAATAAATATTAGGTCAATGACAGAAGGCTTTTAATGAAAAACGATAATCTTAACTCTATATCCATCCCCTTGGCAGTCTCAAGGGCCACCTTGAGACAAAAAATGCTGATGTACTATTATGACAGTTATGATTGTCCTCCATCATTTCATTGTGCATTTGAAACTTGAGATGAGCATTGGGGAGGTCTCCATTTGTAAAAACATGGAAAATACTCATGGCAAGATCTTTAAAATGGGCATATTCAACTTCAGGCATTTCTGCAGACCCTAGGAAGGTGGATGTAAACTTAGTGACTTTAATTACCACCACAAAGACTATCCCCTTTGTGACTATGACAAGGTAACATTGTCATGCTCTTTATGACAATCTCTTCTCCATTGGGTGATGGCCTAATAACATTTATCAACTTTGTGATTTCAATCCCTCTCTAATGCACTATCATAGGACTCTTCACATTCCTTATGTATTAGTGAAGAAGGCTTCCAACAAGTCCAAATGGAGGGCTTAAGATTTCATACAAAGTCCTAGTCTTCATATTCTAGTCACGTATCACCCCTCTAAGAAGACCTCAAGACAATTGCCCTTTAATACAGGAAGTCAATGCAGTTTTAAAAGATAAAGTACAAGAGGCCAAAGGACAAGAAAACTTAAGGCCTTAAGGGGTTTAAAGGAATGAAAATATAGGGTTGTAGACTCGACTTAAAACCCTAAACCTAGGTGGGTACCACCAGAACCCTTTAACTTGGCACTGCAAAACCTTGTCCAATTTGATTGTGGGAAGCTAAAATCAAGAATGTACACTCGCATATGATAGATAAGTATGCCTACCAAGTGGTTTGGCATAAAAATGAACATTCTTCAAATTATAACCCTTCAAAGTAGGCCACTGGAGTATATTGTACAGGTGCATTTTTTAGTGTTGTAGTCAGATTTTTCATCATGGGAACCTAAATTTTTTGCAAAAAATGGTAGGAAATTTTAGGTTCCAACAAGTCCATTAGTTAGAGGCAGGAAAACAAGGGTTTTCTATTGATTATTAGCCCGTTAAACTTAAGCATATGAGATAGTATGGCACACACAAAATGTTGTGGATAATGACCACAAGATAGGTTAATTGCAACCACTTTTTGTAAGCAAGAACAAGACTAGTATACTCATTATGATCCTAATGGAACCAAGAAGAGTCCCCAAAGATATAAGAGTAATCATTTGTCATCTAAGAAAAATCTTACATTTAAGGGCACTAGGGCCAAAAGAGAAGCACTTTAGAACTCATCCTACGCATCAATAAACAACTCAACACAAGAAATGTAAATTGACATATTAACACAACAATATCCAACTAAGTTATTGAAAGTCAACTATTGATACCTCGTTCTCCATCCAGATTACAAAATCGGTCCACTTTTTGCTTTGTAACATTTCCTTTTCAAATTGGCTTGGATGCCGGCCATATTTCTCCTCCTATCAAAACATGGCACATGGACTAGTTAAACTAATTAATATTCAATCATTTACTTTTTCCTAGGAAATAAAAAATATCATTTAACTTATCAAATATACTTACAAATGTACAGATCAAGGCCTATAAACCTTTCTGGCCACTATGATGCGTGGCATGAAGTTTGTCAAGCCTAGCCTTGGTGGCCTTGTCCTGAAAAATATACTAATTCAATTTAACTATGCACAAATAAAATTTAAAAATCGTTTAATAAATTTGATATAATCTTATGAGAAAATTCAAATACCTGCGTACTCTCCTCACCAGACTTCCTCTATGCATCGAACTTCTCATATGCTTTTACAAGCTCTTTCCATAGTTTCAAACTTACATCAATTGGCCTTTTTTTGAGCCTTATCTCGGGAGGGAGTTTTTTTATCTTCTTTGTTTGGTTGAACCAAAATCTCTTGCAGTTTGGAGACATTCATAGCTTTATCTTCTTTACAGACCAACCTATGCCAAATTCAGTCTCCGTGTCTTAGATAACTATTTTTTGCAAGTGCATGGGTATCTTTGAGAATGGAAAATGTAGATGGTCTTTGAACAATTGAAGGTATGATTCCTTCAACCTATTCACAAACATTTTTCTAGCATCTGTCATTCAGATTTCCCCTAAAACCACATTGTATTCTATCTTGGTATCGTAGGTACCAATGCAAGATGCAAAACATGCCATGGTGGTCGAAGAAGTCTGTGTCCCAGGAGTGGGTGGGACATTGGAAGCCTCGGTTCCCTGTTCCACATTCTTAGAGGTTATTGTTATTGATTTCCTCCTAGATCTTTTGCATAATCCAGGATGGGTTGGGGAATCAATTGGTTCCCTTTGACACTGTTGATTTGGTTGTAATGTTTCAGGGGCTTTACCAGATCATTTTTCTATGTATCTGGCAAGCATTGTCAAGTCCACACCATCCAATTTGTTCACTGCCTCTACCAATGCCTCTTTATCTTTGTCAGTCTCATGTCCCTATATATATATATATATATATATATATATATATAATTTCTTCTTTTAAATTTACAAATAAAAAACTAAAAACTAAAAATCAAAGTAACAATGGAAACATTTACAAATCTATAAATTGACAATGAATTACCTCATTGTGGCCAGAGTTTACTCCCTTTGCTCTCTTCCCTCTATTGCTTGTCATTTTGAGGCAACCTAGGGCAAATTATTTTTGTTTAGTCTATGGAGGCAAATGAAGTACACACTGCCAGGTATGAAAGCTTTCCTCTAGTTTTTCTGTATTCCTCAAGGTTTTTGACCTTTACTTTGTAGAGCAAATCATGAAGTTGTTTTCCTATGAATCAATTGGTGCCTTGGGAGGGAATCTATAGTTCCGGGACTAATTTTAGTTTTCTCACCCTCGTCTCAAAAGCCCTAATTTTAGTTTGCTCACAATCAACTTGTCTTAAAGCACTCGACTACTTTTTTAGGAAGGAAGCAAGAAAGTTGTCTTCAGAGAAAGGTATTGATGGGAATGATAAGTGAACCTAGGCATTGGGGTTTGAAAAATGAGTTCACTGCTCTCAGATGCTGAGGAAATAATGCAATGTCTACAATTTTACCCTCCTCCTTTGCAACCACATGAGACTTGAATGATTCGCTTGTAAACAAAACAATATTCACAACCCTTTCTTCACAATCCTCTCCATTTAATCGAAACAAAAATATTTTTGGGAATGAAAAAGTTTTATTGTAATTGTAACCTTACCTATGGTGTCACAAACTAAATTGAATTTGTCATCTACTTGCTTGTTTTTCCCTTTTTTCTACTCTCTTCACGCGGTATTTTTCTATTTTTTTCTCCTCTAATTCATGCGGTGTTTTTCTCCTATAGTTATCGAATTTCTCATATAATTCAAGCGAGAATTTTTTTTTTTTTGTTTTTGATTTACAAGTCCCCGCCATTGCCAATATAAGGGCGAACACAAAAAACTGAAACGCTCAATCTCCAAACAAAAAATGAACACCAAAAATCAATAATTTTTTTTTTTAAGGGTATGTGTAGGCGGGAATTTTTTTAATTTTTTTTTTATCCAGTAGTTGGCGCTATAGTCAAAGAAGTTACCACTGACTTTAGCGCCAACTTTTAGGCCTAAATATAATCTTTTTGGGGTGCAAAAGGCGGCACAAAGTGCATCTAATTTAGTGCCAATCAGTGCAAAATGATGTATTTTTCTTGGAAGTCAAAAAAAAAAGTAACCTCACCAAATTTGGATTGTCCTTATAATAAGTAAGTATATCTTGTTTCCATGATAGCATTTTGACTTCATACTTCATTTATGATTAGCTCAATAATAACTCACTATTTCACGACCTTACACAGATGGTTGGTGACAATCCTTATGCAAGTGATATGGCTTTGGAACAACCAAACAACTCTTCTCTTACTATCATGATGACATGATATTGGGACTATATTGGCAACTTATGGAGTGTGCTTATGGTATTGTGATTTTCATTTCTATGTTCTCATTAACCTATTTTAGGTTGAAGCATAGTAACTAACACTTATGACAGTCATACAATGACTACACAATCCTCTCCACTTTGACTATGACAGTCCTATGCATGGTGTTTTCTTCATGACAGACCCCAATAATGTGAATTATTGATAGTAGCTAGTTCAAATGGTGTTTTGGATGGTGTAGTAAGTTATCCCTATGGGTCATGATAGTGCATGCCTTGGTTATGTCCTTGTGACATTACTCTCTAGATATCTCCTCTTTTATAGTGACAAGGTTTCAAGAACATGACAACTTAGGTAAGGTATCAACTTGTCTCTTTAACCTCTGGATTGTCATTTTTCAAGAATTGATCTCATTGAATTGCAAAGATAGCATGTTAATTGATGACTAACTACATTGTTACTATGATAGTGACTTAACCTGGTCACAAGATTAATGAGACAATTTTATAGTAATAACTATATGGATGCATACCTAGCTATCCTAGGTGTACTATGACAATAATTTAATGTTGCTAGTGTTTCTTTTAAACCTCCTATGGTTGTTACCTATGTCTCATTGTATGACAACCTCTATAATGTTAATCCTCATGATCCCACTACAATAGTAGATCAACACTATGATGTTCCCCTAACTTATCATTTTGACACCAATTATTTTAGTTAGAGCCATGACCTTCCATCTAACATTTGAGAGTTGGATTTGGGATTAAGGACAACCTTAAGATATGTGATAGGAGATTGACAACATTTTAGCTAAGTCATTACAATCTTTGTTTATATTATGTGACTTCACTATAATCTTGAGGCCCGGTTTAAGAGGCCATGAACTATCTCCTTCACTATCTGACAACCTTCCACTTCCTCACATACCTGTGATAGTCATATTTATACATCTAGTTATTCCTTAGATCTTGTCAATCCTTAAGGCATGATGACAACATCACTAAATACCCCAACTACATCTCAATCATATCAAAATTTCATTGTAATTTCACTTTCCTACCATGACTGCATACTCCTCCTCCATCCTTTGTGACATAGATCATAGGCTTGTCACATCAATGTCAAGGGCTCAGAATTTCATTGTGTATGAGGAAAAATCGATTAAATCTAAACTAATAAAAACAAAAAACCAATCACATAAAGCGAACCAATCTAAGTAAAAGCCATTATCATAAAATCAATAAAACATGAAAGCTTTTACCAAAATTTGTGTTGTTCCCTTTGGAGATGTGTGGATTGCTCAATCAAGTTGCGAAACCATAGCTGCAACAAGCAAGTAGTGTGCTCAATGTGCTCAAAGATCAATGTTAAGAGATCGTAAAGTTGCTCAATCGACGAGTTTTGTATGCTCAAAGCTCTGTTAAGTATGCCTGAGAATACGATCGAAGAGAGAGGCTTAATGAAGGAGATGAGGGGGGTTTATATAGGTTTCAACAGAGATTGATCAACGGTCCAGATAATTCAGAAGAATCAATGGAGGAGAATAGTTGAGGAATGTGCAACGAATAAGAAGAAGACAAGTGTCTTGCTTTCTTTTGCATGAGAGGAGTTATCAAGAATAGAAGAATGAGTTAAAGCCATTAACAGAATGTAACAATTAGTTAAGTGATTTAAAACAAGAAGAAAAGATTTGCATGAGAATAAGAAGATATTTTGTTTTATTATATATAGAAAGCTTGAGTTATTTTAGAGATAACTCAAATTAGAAGAAAAAGCAATTTAAATAAATATTTGATTTATTTAAATTTAGAGAAGATATTTTGGAAGAAATAATTAAATAATTGGAATTATTTAATTTAGAAGATTTGAAAGCAAGTTAAATACATAAATTTATTTAATTGTTGTGCATGATTTTGGAAGAATGATTTTGATTTAATTAAATAATGTAAATTATTTAATTGTAGATGTGTGGATTACTCAATCAAGTTGCGAAACCATAGCTGCAACAAGCAAGTAGTGTGCTCAATGTGCTCAAAGATCAATGTTAAGAGATCGTAAAGTTGCTCAATCGACACGTTTTGTATGCTCAAAGCTCTGTTAAGTATGCCTGAGAATGCGATTGAAGAAAGAGGTTCAATGAAGGAGATGAGGGGGGTTTATATAGGTTTCAACAAAGATCGATCAACGGTCCAGATAATTCAGAAGAATCAACGGAGGAGAACAGTTGAGGAACGTGCAACGAATAAGAAGAAGACAAGTGTCTTGCTTTCTTTTGCATGAGAGGAGTTATCAAGAATAGAAGAATGAGTTAAAGCAATTAACAAAATGTAATGATCAGTTAAGTGATTTAAAATAAGAAGAAGGGATTTGCATGAGAAAAGAAGATATTTTGCTTTATTAAATATAGAAAGCTTGAGTTATATTAAATTTCTTGAGATGGACACTGTTAAGTGGCTCATCCAGAGGAATGCCGTCAGGTGTAGCTAAAGTATAAGCACACGCGTCTCCTGCGGCATGTGGCATTTCCTAGAGCCAGACATTGTCTTTTTAGGTAGATAGCTCCCTTTAACAGAAATAGACTTCCTACAATAAGGTTGTTATCTTTCCTATCTAATCTACCCTGAGCAACCTCTTTGGCAAGAGAATATGTTGGCTGTATGTTTACTTTGTAAGTCAGTCAATTTGCTTTTTGGTTTATCTTTTCCTCCTTTGTCCATTACCTATTCAAGGCTACCTTGATTTATCTATAATCTTGGTATGTTGCGATGCAGTACGGATTGGGGGCATAGTCATTGCTTTTGTATGCCGTGTTTGAGGAATGATCTTTAGCATCTTTCTTAGTATCATATTTATCTTGTGTGTGTTACGACCTAGCATCTTACATATTTAATACTCTTCTTGCATTTACATGTATTGAAGTTTATTCTATGTTCAAGACTATGGCTCATTCACATGTTCCAACAAGGTCATATTATGTCTAAAAGGATCTAAGTTCAATCCGCTTGCTTGTAGAGTCAACGTCCACGCACTCGGATATTACTGCACCTTGGTCTTTTATACCTTGGTGGTGAACTATCCACGTGCTATATCAAAAATAAGGATTGCTCTTTATAAACATTTGTGAAACCATTGCAACAAGCTCATCCATCTACCCATCCATTTTTCCATGGCCTTATATAGTTTTCCAGCAAAGCTCAATCAATAGTCTTTCTCTCATGTTCTTTTCTATCTCCACTTTCTTCTATCTATCATTAACCCAACCTCGTATGTCTCCAACAAAATCTTCTAGTCAAGTGTCAACACAGTCTTCTGTCGCTTCCATGTCTTTCCTCTCGAGGGGGCACCCTACGCCAGCTACACTGGGGCAACTAGCTACACTGGGGCAAATCACTCTAACCAGAACTACATATTATCTCATTTCAATCTTAAGGTACCTTGATCCCATGGATATGGGTATGTAGGTAGTCTGGAATACAAAGGAAGTTTCCAGTACTCAGGTACATAAGATCTCCTCCTCACCACCTTGACCCATCTCATCACTCTATCCAGAACTACATATTATCATCTTTCATCTTCCATCGTAATGTGCCTTGATCCCGTGGATACAAGGTATGTAGGCAGTCTGGAATACGAAGGATGTATCTAGTACTCAGGCACACATGATCCATCATTCTCCACCCACTCCAATCCATTAGCATGTCACCTTTCTGGTCTTCCATTTTTCAAAATCTATTCGCCTCAACTTGACTAACTCAAGCAGCAAGCTAGTGCATCCTTTCAAAGCAAAAGTCCTTAACAAACTTGAAGCAAAGTGGCTTCCTTCCAGAGTCATCTACTATCTTGCATACCGATTGCCAACATCAGCTAAGTCCCACTTAAACAAAGCCCTAGATCAACAAGCTTGTCTTCTACAAAGTGTTCCATTATTGAGACCAACACACGCGTCTCCTGCGACATGTGGCATTTCCTGCAGTGAGACATTGTCTTTTTAGGTAGATAGCACCCTTTAACGGACACAGATTTCCTATGATAAGGTTGTTATCTTCCCTATCCAATCTATCCTGAGCAACCTCTTTGGCAAGAGAATATGTTGGTTGTATGTTTACTTTGAAGTCAGTCAATTTGCTTTTTGGTTTATCTTTTGTTCCTTTTCCAATACCTATTCAAGGCTACCTTGGTTTATCTATAATCTTGGTATGTTGCGATGCAATACGGATTGGGGACATAGTCATTGCTTTTGTGTGCCATGTTTGAGGAATGAACTTTAGTATCTTTCTTAACATCATATTTATCTTGTGTGTATTACGACCTAGCATCTTACATATTAATATTCTTCTTGCATTTACATGTATTGAAGTTTATTTTATGTTCAAGACTATGGCTTATTCGCATATCCCAACAAGATCATATTATGTCTAAGGGATCTAAGTTCAAACCGCTTGCTTGCAGAGTCAACGTCCACGCACTCAGATATTACTGCACCTTGGTCTTTTATACGTTGGTGGCGAACTATCCACGTGCTATATCAAAAATAAGGATTGCTCTTTATAAACATTTGTGAAACCGTTGCAACAAGCTCATTCATTTACCCATCCATTTACCCATGGCCTTATATAGTTTTTCAAGCAAAGATCAATCAACTATCTTTCTCTCATGTTCTCTTCTATCTCCTTTCTTCTATCTATCATCAACCCAACCTCGTCTGTCTCCAACAATATCTTCTAGTCGAGTGTCAACATAGTTCTTCTATCGCTTCCCTATCTTCCCACTCGAGGGGGTATACGCTAGGGCAACTACCTACACTGGGGCATAAAAAAAAATTGTATCATGTCTTCAACAATCGTTCTTTGATGCAACACTGTAAACTGCATCGCATCAAAGAGGGGCAAAATGTAGACACCCTAAAATGACCAAGTCATCGCACTACTCGCATTTCATAATCTGTCTAATCACCTGCATTTCAACATTAATTAAATAATCTAATTATTTAATTAAATTCACCAAATTCTTCTAAATCACATACTTTCGACATTAATTAAATAAATTCTCTTTATTTAATTAATTAAATTAAATTCCTCTATTATTCTTCCACAATTAAATAATTTTAATTATTTAATTAAAACATTATCCTCCTTTCAAATCTCAAGTCCACTTTAATTAGATAAATCCAATTATTAAATTAATTCAACAAATTTCTATCTTATCTACAATTAACTAATTTACATTATTTAATTAAATCAAAATCATTCTTCCAAAATCATGCACAACAATTAAATAAATTTATTTATTTAATTTAATTTCAAATCTTCTAAATTAAATAATTCCAATTATTTAATTATTTCTTCCAAAATATCTTCTCTAAATTTAAATAAATCAAATATTTATTTAAATTGTTTTTTCTTCTAGTTTGAGTTATCTCTAAAATAACTCAAGCTTTCTATATTTAATAAAACAAAATATCTTCTTATTCTCATGCAAATCTTTTCTTCTTGTTTTAAATCACTTAACTGATTGTTACATTCTGTTAATGGCTTTAACTCAAGAAGAAAAGATTTGCATGAGAATAAGAAGATATTTTGTTTTATTAAATATAGAAAGCTTGAGTTATTTTAGAGATAACTTAAATTAGAAGAAAAGGCAATTTAAATAAATATTTGATTTATTTAAATTTAGAGAAGATATTTTGGAAGAAATAATTAAATAATTGGAATTATTTAATTTAGAAGATTTGAAATTAAATTAAATAAATAAATTTATTTAATTATTGTGCATGATTTTGGAAGAATGATTTTGATTTAATTAAATAATGTAAATTATTTAATTGTAGATAAGATAGAAATTTGTTGAATTAATTAAATAATTGGATTTATCTAATTAAAGTGGACTTGAGATTTGAAAGGAGGATAATGTTTTAATTAAATAATTAAAATTATTTAATTGTGGAAGAATAATAGAGGAATTTAATTTAATTAATTAAATAAAGAGAATTTATTTAATTAATGTCGAAAGTATGTGATTTAGAAGAATTTGGTGAATTTAATTAAATAATTAGATTATTTAATTAACGTTGAAATGCAGGTGATTAGACAGATTATGAAATAGGAGTAGTGCGACGACTTGGTCATTTTAGGGTGTCTACATTCATCACCTAGGAAAGCATGTTACCAAGATTTGATGGATTGCCCATTAGGCAATCAAATCTTGGTACTCAAAGGATCTTTGCCTCTCTCTTACACCATGCCCTTTATCTTCTTAATTGTTACAAACCCTACAATCAAAAGAAAGGATCATTAAGTCTTTCAATATATCTATACATAAATTATAACATCAAACCCTCTACTAAAACTCCAAAATATCAAACCTTAGGTGACAAAACTCTCACATTTGAGGGAAAAAAACTAGAATAAATGTTGGATTTCATGGTAACTCAAAACTTCCCTCTCTCAAACTAATGACTTATTGCATATATGTTTTGAAAGAATAGAAACCGGTCATATATTAGATGAAAAGATCAAGGAGATGCATGTTATAGAGTATAAAACTCAAAAATCAAAGGTCTTTTTGGGCCTTTTTCCAACAATATGAGGAAAATTTCAAACTTTAAACATGTAGCACAGGTACTATATGACTCATTCACATACATCACACATGTGGAACCACTAAGAAGGGAGGTAGGTGCTTAATATGACCAATGACAATTGCACATAATGTTTAAGTTCACTTCAACAAATGGTCGGGATTATGATAGCTAATGGAGGGTTTTCTTTTCAAAGGAAACCATTAATTTTGGAGTGAAAGGTAATGGTGAAATATAACATAAAGTCCCTATAATTAAAGAATATCCAATGGCTAGGATTAACCTAACCAAGATCTAACGACATGATTTCAAAATTAACATCCAAATTATCCTTCCCTCCATCAAGAATTTAAAATTTTGGTGCCAAAGACTCTTTGAGACTGTTTTGAGGCTTCTATGATAGTTTTGAGGGTTTTATGGCCACTTGGAGAGATAGAGATTGCCTTAAAATGACCCATAAAAAAAGGAGAGTCAAATATGAAATAAATGCCTTTTTGATGTGAATTTGTAGTCATCTTGTAACCATAATATTTGAGCTCTAGTTGTCAAGATTCTATGTGTAAACTTTTTCTGAAGAGCAAAATGTTGCAATGTCCTATTTTATTTTTCATAGTGTGTCTTAATGAAAAGTGAGTGTATTAACAAGATAAATTCAAGAATATTCTCTTGGTGCACAGCTATTTTGTGACTATTGTCATTGTTGTGTATTACAGGATCCAGAGGAGGCCATGGAGAGAGGACATGGATGGCATAGAACTACTAAATCACAAAGAGGAAAGTGGGTGGAAATAGATATGACAATAGAATCTGTAGATACAATAGAGGTAAGAAGAGAAAGCAACCTCAACCAAAGGACGAAGGCATTTATGAATTCACAAATGCTACAACATAGAGGAGATAAAGTCATTTTTCTGTCCACAAGGCTTCTGAGGTCAAACTTATTGGTTGAAAATGCACAGGAATGGTGATTAAATGTGATTCTATGATCAAGGGAAATGTTTGAAAATTAGGATGGCCAAAACATGATATCAATATGTCAAATATATGACTAAAGTGAGGTTTTGTGTTGGATAGCATATTCGTTGAAATGATATAATTGGTGTACTAAACATTATTTACTATGTTGTGTATTATAGGGGCCAAACGAGGCCATGGCAACAGATCGTGTCATATCAAATGAGGACACAATAGATGAAGCGGGAAATCAAGTACTCAAATCCAATTTCCATAGGAAAAAATGATCTGATGGCATTTTGTGATACGTCCATCTTTTTTCACAGTATTATTGAAATTTATAATGTATTATCCAATCTTGACATAAATTAATGCATGTTGTTGATTATTTTAGATAGAGATTGGAGCAAATGAAGAGCCTAAGCATTCAACTAGAAAATGAAAAAGATATGTACGTGGACGTGGACCTAAAACTATTAAATCACATAGACGACAATGGGTGGAAGAGGATATGACAATGGATCCTGCAGACACAACAAATGATTGCACTAAACAAGAGGTTGGTCAGGACTACAGTACATGGGATGAATACTTTGAGAAAATTGTTATTTGTAGATGTTTTGTATGTCATGGAAAGAAACAATTCAAATGAGTGATTGTACAAAGACATTACATATATGATGAGCTTCCAATCGGTAGTATGCCTCCTACAATCGATTCAAATCCAATAGGAATTGTGGTAAGGAATTTTTCAAATTGATATAAATAACATGTATACTTCATTTAAACATTGTTTTATATTATTTAAATAACTAATTTTTTTCTTAATGGATACTTGCAGGATAAAGTTCTTGGTTTAAAGTTTCCTAGATCATCGACTTCTAGCCTAGAGGGCGATGATCATTTATCAGATGATACATCTAGCAAAATATGTGCCAATAGACCAGCTTGGAAGATGAGGAATTGATGAAAACAAGCAACAGAACAAGAACTAGTTTAAAGATGCATAATTTGCTTAAAGACAAGGGGAAGGTGGACTACATACCCTATGAGAATGAATGTGATGGAGATGATGACTTGCCCCTAAGTTTGAGATCAATTTACAAAGAGACATTTGATCGTCAACTATATTGTGCTTGGCCTAGTGATCAACAACTACCTAGAGTGTATGAGGTGTTTCAATTTTGGGGACACAGCTAATGATATGACCCTCCAATATTCATGGAGTGAATCTAGGCCTCTTTATTGTCCAAAATGTACATGTGGGATCTAAACATAGAAACAATTCAGACCAAACCACTAGGAGATTAATGCCATATTATGGTCCATCATATTATAGTGGTGAATGGAGAAGGCTAGCAGAATATAAGCCTAGCATGTCAACATATGGTCTAAACTCGAATATGTATACACATCATCTCCAATTGGAAAGTGGAAAATAAATGAATAGAGGTCATCTTATGTATATAGATGGACGTGCATACACACACAAAAATATTGCAGGATTTATAAATAGTAGTAAGGGAAGGAACCCTACTGTAAGACCGAATTGTCAATTTGTTGAGGTTATAAATGATAAAGATGGAGATATGGAAAGAGAGGTTGATAGATTGATAATAGTTGAGGCTACTATGGACCTTACCATTGGGGATGAGCTATTGATTGATTACCCCTTCTTAAAATGCACTCCTGCGTGAAAGAAGAGGGAAGAACAAGGTCTCCCTAAGGATGTTCTTAAGGGCAGAAAACCAAAGAATAATAAATGAGTGTGGACTGATGTTTTAAAAACTCTCCCTAAGGATGTTCTTAAGGGCAGAAAACCAAAGAATAATAAATGAGTGTGGACTGATGTTTTAAAAACTATGTTGTCAAAATTGTGTTTTATTTAAATTATTGTATAAAAAAGGTAGTCTATAAAATAATGTTCCATTATTCAATTGATGTATATATGTTCATACAATTTATATTTTTATTTTTTAAGCCATATTTGATTATATTTCTTTGAAATTGATACATTTATGATTTATCCAATTGTTGCCAAACATTAAATAATGCTTGCGTTTGTTGATAGGTAGAAGATGTTTATGAAACACATACTAATACCCAAGATCCAACTGGGTTATTAAGATTTGGATGAGATGATCCAAACCATTATTTAAACAATACTAGGGCGAAAAGAGCATTATTGAAGAGAATACTACTAGCTGAGAAATTTGAAGAGTTGATGAGATCTGCATACAATGATGACATGCCACCTAGCCTTAATGATGATGATCATGATAGTGAAAATGTAGTGCATGAAGAAGGATTGAATGAAATGCTTACAGATTTCTTTGGGGATGAAAACAATGATGACAATAATGATCATATGGTAATTACCACCAACGTAATGTTGATGATAACAACCTGAATGACTCCAAGCAAGCAGCGAAGACACCCATGTTCAAATTGGGTGCAAGTAGAACCTCAAAACTGGAATGCACATTAATATTATTAGAAATCAAGTCACTATTTGATTGGTCAGACAAAGGATTCACTACCCTACTGAAGTGAGTTGAAATCTATTTCTTACTTTGCAATTGTCAATTGGTGTACATAATTCGTAAACATTCACCAACTTCGTTTATATTTCTTTAAGGGAATTTTAAAACCATATATTGTATATAAACAATCCTCGTATAGATTGACATATCAAACATATTCATCATAAGTTAAACATTTAATTGATTTAATCTCTGGCAATCTTACAGGGCACTAAAAACTAAAATATTCCCTGAAGAGAATGTGTTGCCATCAACTTGCAGAGAGGCGCGTCTGTTGTTTGTTGAGTTGGGGATTGAATATAAGCAAATTCATTCATGTAAAAATGATTGCAATTTATACAGAGATGAATATCAAAACAAGGTAGAATGCCCTATATGCAAAGAGAAGAGATATCATACAGATGTACAAGGTCCTACAGTTCCAAAGAAGGTTTTACATCACATGCCAATTATACCTAGACTTCAATGAATGTTTCATTGCAAGTCACTTGCACAATTAACGGACTGTCATAAAAAGAACAAGAGTAAAGATCAATTCATGCGAATTCTGGCTGACTCCAAAGCAATGAAACACATAGAGGAAAAATGGCCAAGAAAATTCAAAGATGAACCCCATAGTATCAAATTTGGTCTTGCAATTGATGGAGTGTGCCCATTCTCTTTCCTGAGCTCATATTATAGTGTTTGGCCAGTCGGATTAATAGTATACAATATTCCCCCATGGATGAGTGTTAGAACGAGCACCTTATGTTGACTCTCATTGTTCTAGGAAAACATCAAGTTAAAAACATGGATGTTTATCTTGCACCTTTTGTTGATGAGATGCAACTGCTATGGAAAGGCATAAGAATGTATGACATATCACGTCCCCCATCAAATAGGTCCTTCATGTTGTACGGTATGCTATGTTGGACTATTCATGATTTCCCAGGACTTGGTGTTTGTTCTGGCAAGATAAAATATTTATGCATTTACACTCATAATTTATTTTCATTGCAACTTTCATACTTAGTTTTATACTATTTTTTTTATGTTATTAACATTACTTATTGAATTGCAGGGCTTCAAACAAAGGGGATATTTGCATGTCCAAGATGTTCAGAATAATTTCAAGGGTAGTATTCTAAAGATCTACATAAATTTATTTACGCAAACAACAGGGTTTTTCTACCACTAGATCATAAGTTTAGAAATTGCCTGAAGAATCAATTTGATTGAAAAGTTGAAAATAGAGGCCCTCCCATGATTATGGGTCCAGGTGATTGGATTAAGAAGTATGAAGATGCTAAATTGAAAGATTGGGAGGATTTTTTTGATCGAGGTGATTCAATTGAAGAACCAGAACAAGTTGTAGTTAATATGCCAGAAGGAATGAAAAGGAAATCCATATTTTATGAGCTCCCTTACTGGAAGAGTCTATTAATATCTCACCTATTAGATCCTATGCACGTCTTCAAAAATGTCCCAGATTCTATATTTTGACATTTATCAGGCAAAGAGAAGGACACCTTGTCTTCGAGGAGAGATATTATTCTTCCGCATACCAAAATTGATAGAAAACATTTGTGGCCAAACAGGGAAAATGAAACATATGCAGAAGCTCCATGGATTTTGAAAAAAAAGAGCTAGACCAACCAAAAAATGTCATCCATTCAATAAGGACACCTACTGGCTATGGTTCATCATTGGATAAAGCATTTACAGTTGATGGACATATCACAGGATTTAAAACACATGATTTTCATAATTTTATGAAGGTATTATATATCATCATTTAACATTTACTGGTAACATTGATTAAGTACAAATATATTTTGATATTTCATTGTGTGAGAAAAAATTACTAATGACCTTTTCATAAATGTGTTTGATAGCATATCATGCCATTGGCAATTAGGGGGGATTCATGTCTTACAGTTGACTTAAGGAATGTCATAAGTCGATTGTCAACATTTACAAGGTATGTGGTTGTATGAAATGTTCATGTGTGAGAGACATAGAGATATTATATTGCATTTTAATTTTAGACTAAAGGTTCATACTAATTTACTATTCTTATATTAGGTGGGTGACCTCCAAGGAGATCCATGAATGTGAAGTGCCAAAATTGAAGAAGGAAATTGTAGAAATTGTATGTGTATCTGAGAAGGAGCTCCCTACAAGTTTCATGGACCTACAAGTCCATTTACTTATACACCTAGTCGATGACATTGAATTGGCCGGTGTTGTATCAATGAGGTGGATGTTTTTCTTTGAGAGGTATATGAAAACTCTAAAAAGATATGTCCGACAAAAGGCACATCTAGAGGGTTGCATGGCTGAAGGGTGTGTATTGAATGAAGCATTTTCTTCCTGTGTGAATTCCTTGGTAAGGATTTTGAAGATGGGCCACACTTCTGGGATGAAGAACAAGCATCAGATATTATTAATGGAGAAAAACCACAATTTAATGGCGTTCAAGTAAAAATTAGTAAGTAAATTCATGATCAGTGTGGTTTTTTTCTTGCAATCATTAATTTACTTTGTAATTTATTTGTCAAATTAACAACATGACATTTGGAGTTTGAAATAAACATGTTGACATGTAATAGGTGTAGACGAAAGTGCTATACTCAACAAGTTCATTATTTACCACATGGACTTTATGAACAAATGGATTGATCTGTACGATAAAAAAAGAGAAGAAGTGTTAGAAGCAAGGAGACAATTTAAGAGATCGATCCCAAGGAATACTCAACTTCCCACTTATCTACTTGGGAATGGGGCAAAGATTGCACACTAGAATGGGTTACTGAACAAATTCAAAATCAAATAGAAGATGCAGGTATAGATTCAAACATAACAGAAGATGAAATCAACATGTCTAGAGGATGTGAAAGAAAGGTACAGTTGGAATTTAATACAATGTTGTTTCCTTACAGTTTTGACACTATTAACTATTTGAATATTCGTCATTATATTTGTTTTCACTAAAATAAATGGTCTTTCACAGGTGAGGAAATATCCAGAAATGTGGGCATATTGTCGACATTATCGTGTAGAAAGTGTAGATGTAAAGAGATGATCCTTCAATTGTGGCATCATGGTTGACTTCAAGCAATCCAATCAGTCAAGCTCAAAAGATAAGAATATAATTGAAGGGAATCTACAATATGTTGGGAAAATACAAGAAATTATTGAGTTGGATTACCGCTCTTTTAAATGTTGTATTTTTAGGTGTAGATGGTATGAAGCATTTGAGAGGACATGAAGACATGATATCCATAGTGGATTGTTTTCTATAGATTCCTCATGTTTCCTACCAGAGGATAAGGAGCCTTATGTTCTACCAATTCATTGTGAGCAGGTATTTCCTTAACTCAAACAAGAAGCGGTAGTGATCATTAATCTATTAATTCATAGTTTATTGTGAATATATAAATTTGTTTATTAATCAAAAAAAATTTATACCATACGTCTAATATATGTATGTCGTTCATGTGCAGGTATTTTTCTATGAAGATATTTTGGACCCGAAATGGATATTTGTCATACATTATGATCCAAGATTAAGGCATGTATTTGACAATGCATTAGTGGATACTGAGCAAAACAATGATGACCAACAAAATGAGAGAGAGGGATTAGAGAACATTGAAGAAATTGACATCCATGATGATGTTGAAGATGGTTATGTTCAAGCACAAGAAGACAACAATCCAGAGTTGGATGATGTTATGGAAGACAACAATATGGATGGTATACAAAATGATGATCCAAATACATCTGGTAATAATATAGATGGTCTACAGTCAAATTTCAATAATGATGAAGATGATGCAGGTCAAGATGAGGATGATGATAATATTAAATACTTGAAAGAACATATGAACATTGACAATGATACACTAGATGACATTGTAGCAGATAATAGTGTTAATGACCAAGACTTCTAAATTTTTAGAATTATTTGCAATCCATGTTTAAAAAAATATGATTCTTATGGCCTAAACTTTGAAAGGCTTCAATAATATTATTTGTGTCGATACAAATTACCTATTGCAATATCCTTAAATTGTTCAATCTTTGGTATGAATTGTTGGCAGAAAAAATTAGGATTACTTGGATGCAATTTCCTTTTCATTGCTTTATATTTTGCTTGAATGTCAAGGTCTCAACCTAATCCTCATTTTGTGAGGAAGTTATGATTGAGGATTTCATGACTACTACATATTTTAATGGGGAAGATGTTTTTCATCATGATACACATGTTGCACATATGGATAGTTAGGATATGAATCTTACTACAAAAATACTTATATCAAACCTTTATGAATTTGAGCAATAATGTTACTACACAAATACACTCCATGTATTATCTCATGTTGCCACTTCTACTCCCATTTTAATCATAACTCCTAATGTTCATCCTTCCAACATAGATGTCATCCTTAAAAGAATTGATGAGATGCAAAGTAAACTTGATGCATTACCCCTAGTAATCAAAGGATATCATAGGAGAAATCAAGCATAATCCACTTTCATTTGAGTTATTTCATATCCATTTCTAGCTTACAATTGTTTATTTAATTTCACATTTTCAAAATACAATTTGTTTACTTCATCATTTATTACTTTCTGAGTTTTCTCATAATCTTGCAGCCTTTGTTCTAACTTCTTCACAGCAACATGAGTAAACATAGTAGTATGAACATTGAGAGTGGTTGCTTCTGTTGCTGATGTATGTTACCCTGAAGATATGCCAAATCTTATGATTAGGTTTTATATGTGAATTTGGCCAACTAATAGAATTGCTCAGATTACTAAAAATTCTCTACACTTTAGGCTCTATTCAAGCCTAGGTGGGTGCTACCTTGTTTCACCAATGACAATTTACTTTCAAGTTTGCTGGTGACTTCAGAACAGATTAAGGAGCTTATGTAATTTTGTCAATTAAATCATCCACTTCACTTAACCCAATATGGCATATGATTTGGATTAATGTTTTCTATAAATATTTAAACCCTACTCTTAAAATAGAAAAATAAAATTGGATTTTGAAAATATATACAAGGGAATGATTTTCAAAAGAGAATGACTGTTGTCTGCCACATGAGGAGTTTGTTTATCTTTAATTATTTTTCATATATATCCTTAATTGTATCTATGCCATGTTATCCAATTGTGATAATTACTTGAGTAAGACCATCAATGAAAAATGAAGTGGACATATTATCATCTATATTAGCTAATTGATTGCACAAATATTTCAATTTATCAACGATCTCATGTTTTTATTCATTTTCAACACTTTTAATAAAGACATCATGATCATAATATTCTTCTTCATCATTAGAATAAAATATTGAGATATTAAGTAATTAAGATAGAGAAATGAACATACAACTAATAAACTCACAGCAAAGAAAATAGAACAGCCTAGAAAGCTTTGCATTTTCCTTAATTATTCAAAATTTTCCAAGTCTTCAACAATAAGAAATGAGTGATATAGTTCCATTATATAACAGGAATGTGTACACTCAGCAATTAATACATTGTCTTTCAAATTCAATGAATACAGAGAAGTGCCTAAAGGTATTGGAGAAACATTAATTACACCGAAGGAAATAGAAAGGAAGGAGTGGTTGGCCTTGAGAAACACGAGGAGCTGCCTGGGGATATGCATTGTTGTGGTTGGAAGATGATAGCCAAGTTGTCATTATTTAGATCCATATCTATCCTCCCACCCACCGTATGTTCTTTTAGCCAGCCAAGGAAATGAGATGATTTCTTCTATCTTACCATTGTGGCTGGCATACTGTGCATCTAGGATACCTCTGACACTTTTACCAAGTAAGTCAAATGTAATGTCTACCATGTGCAATCTTTCAAGTGTCCAACTTAACACATGCTGAGTTGGGTATCCTTTACCATAACAAGATGGAATTAACTAATTACCATTATCAATGATTTCCTTCCTCCACTTATTCAAATCTTTTGTAGTCCCATCAGTTTCTAAAATATGAGGCAACCATTTTGTGTCCAGCTTTTCAACTGCCTGCATTTTATCCTTTAATATTGTATCCAATTTTAGTTGATAAGCAGCCACCTCCTCAAATTTTTCTAGCATTCTCGCTACCAACTGCATCTCAGGAGGAGACTTTGAATCACATCTAGAACACCTGAGAAATTCACTAATTTTCCTAGTCCTTGGTAGCCACTTGGTCTTCATAGCTAATAGCCTATGTTTGTCTAACTCATTTTTTAACGTGCTATCCTTAACAAGGAGTAAGACTTATGGGTCTCCTCCAACCTGGCCAATATCTTGTTAAATCTATACATAACTAAATTTGTGGCCATATCCTTCATTTTACCTTCCATTTCGTCATTCAACTTCTTATTCTCTTCTTTCAATTCGTTTATCTCTTGAAGTAGGGGTTGTGTGTCTACTGGCAATGATTCTGCAGTCGACATGATTGGGGAAGTTTGGGATGGACCAGCTTCCAATTGAGGTTGACTCTCATAGACATTAAGCCTAGCCATTGCCTCTGTGTATTTCCCCAATAATTCATTGTAATCTTTCTACAGTTTAAGTGTTGTTGCCTCTACAAAATGCGTTGTCTGTACATTCAAGTTGGCTACCTAAGGAGCAAGGGTGTCTAACACCCTCTTGATGATCACATTACTAGTTAATTCCTCCAATCCTACCTTTGGCTTCTTATCATTTGGGGCCAATGTCTAGATAGCCAAGGTATCAAATTTAGGGTCAAAGATAGCACCCTGCAACGCTCTCTTGGCATGTTCTTCACTTACATTTGCATCATCCCTAGTAATGGTATCAAATGCGATAGCATCTAATAATGTCCAATGTGGCAATAGTAATATTTTGCTTTTTCTTCACAAGTGCTCTGCCTTCTTCAAGAGTCATGGAACTGATATCCTTGTTCACCTCACCCAAAACCCTCCTTGTGATAGGCATCATATTCTGAAGGGTTTGCACCACTTTTTGCTTCTTCTATCCTTCTCTAGAACTCTTCACTCCTCATTCTCAACACAAAGGATTTGAATTATCAGGTGGAAATGAATGCATCATCAAAGATAAATTGATTGCATGCCACTTCCCTCACATCTTTGGTGTCCACCTCATTGTTGACTATGGACCCTTATCAACCTATTCTCTGGGAGGCAATATGGTGTTATCCTTGGGGGAGAATGCAATTGATGTGGGGGCTGTGGATCTTGTTCCTCTGCCTCCTCTTCCTCCAAATTCACAACTTCCATTTTTTCTTATGTCTTAAGATCAATTATCTTTGCTCTTTTGGGGTAAGGGCATTAAGGGAGTCAAGGGGAACTTTTCCTAATACATTTGCCCTTTGAACTGCTCGTTTGGATAAGTGGGCCTTTCCTCTCAAGTAGGTGCCTTAGCAATCAATTCATCTCCCTTTTCAAAGAACATTTTGATTCCTTCAATGGAATCTTGAATTTCAATGAATGTCCCCTTGATATGTAGATTTGGCATTTTTCTTCCTTTTCTCTGCATCTATTATCAATTTCCATTTATTTCTCAAGAAAAACACTTGTTGCATTGATTCACAATTTCTGACAGTATCCTCATCAAGCAGGACATGGTGTGGGATATTCAGTCCTACTAATTTTATGCCTTGTGTCATGAATAAAGCCTTCAGGATCAAAGAGCCTTATTGCCTCCATATTCATCCTATAACATTGCAGCATGAAACTGATCTGGTTTAAACCATTCTTGTCAATTATAAATAAATCATGAAGCTTCAGAGATGCTGGGATAAGAGATCCCTTTTTATGCCTTCTAAAATGTTCCTTATCTGCTGCATTCAGCTATCTAATGATCTCCATAAATCATATTCTTCTAGGCACAAATTTTGGTAAGGATAAAGTGGAGCCTCACACCCATAGATTCTGATACAAGTTGTATTTTCATGTAAAAACCAATCTCCCTAATTGTTATTGATATTTA